>PTEX01000091.1:294329-308059 GCA_003342815.1 Eudromia elegans | reverse complement strand
TCCCTTGCTAGTTCTAATTCCAAGAGGGCCTTGGCCTTCCTCGTCACACTCCTGCATTCCCTGACAACATTCCTATATTGTTCCCAYGTGGCCTGGCCCTTCTTCCACCTAACGTATGTTTTCTTCTTCTCATTAAGTTTCCCTAGCAGCTCCTTTCCCATCCACACRGGTCTCTTGCCCCTCTTACTTGACTTTCTACTGGTYGGAATACRCCGATCCTGGGCTTGGAGAAAGTGGCGCTTGAAGATAAGCCAGCTCTCCTGGAYMYCYTTTCCTKCYAGDMCCCTGGTCCAGGGGWTTTCTCCAAGGAGCTCCCTGAGGAGGTCAAAGTTGGCTCTCTTGAAGTCCAGGGCTGTAATCCTACTTCTTGCCCAGCTCCCTCCACGCAGGATCGTGAATGAGGAAAGAGTTTATGTTTCTGTTAAATTKAGGCTTTGGCGCACAGGATAGAGGAGAGATACATGCATGCTGATAAATATTCCTCTATTAGCAGAATAATTGTTTAGATAGTTGTTAAATTCCACAGCTCATAAAACTGCTACCAGAATGTTTAAATTTGAGATGGTTTTAAAACAGACATCARCTGCAGACTGGAAGCTTTTGTACAYGATRGGTTACAGTTTGAAAGATAGAAAAAACCCTCGGAGTCCTGTTTTTTAATACAGAATGGAGCTCTTCTGAAATATTTTTAATGAAATCTTGATTTATCTAAAGAGTTGTCTAAAAGAAGTTTAGGGAAAGTTCTGAGAGTTAATGTGTCCAATATAATCTTTTTTTTTTTGAATAAAACAACCCAATTTTTGACTTTGAAATGATTGTTTGAGTCAATTTAAATATATYATGTACAAAAATCAGAAGTCAAATTTAAAAGGAAATTGAAAGAAATAATTTCCTTTGATCTGAAGTTAAAACTTGCCTCTGTARTTTTTCTTTGAGAAATTTAAAGCCTTTGGATTTAGCTGTGGACAAGAAATTTCAAACTTCTCTGTGAAAGGAAGCTTCTCAAAACCATTTCCTATTTCCATTCTATTTCATAAAGCCAAAAGTTTTTGAAAGCATTTACACAGAGATGACGTGAGACAAGTAAGTTCAAGGTTGTGCATAGTCAC
The DNA here is from genome assembly GCA_003342815.1 of Eudromia elegans. Taxonomy (NCBI): domain Eukaryota; kingdom Metazoa; phylum Chordata; class Aves; order Tinamiformes; family Tinamidae; genus Eudromia; species Eudromia elegans. The sequence goes on along the minus strand of PTEX01000091.1, from coordinate 306,950 downwards.
AAAGCCAAAATGGGCTTACCGTGATTGCTCAAGGGTCATTCTGCCATATGGGTAATTTTAATGAACTGCTGCGYAATGTATTGTTCTTATAAACCTCAAGTGATCAGTGTTATTCTTGCTCTATAGTACTAATACAGTTCCTGTCTGTGTATGTTTTTAATGTGGAATTACATGGCATGAACTGTTCAAGGAAGTTTCTTGATAATTTCAGTATATCATCTATTATTTTCTTTAAATGAGAATATAAACAAATTATATTCTGATTATTCTCTAAGAGGAATTACCTGTTTGTAGCGAAAAGGCAGAGAACACTTCTGAGCTTTATAAACAATGGTTTCAGTATATACTATGCAGGAYAGCAGGAAGAATGATATGCTTGTACCATATGCTCACTGAAAAGTCACTCCATTGCTGTCTTAATTATCTTTTTTTTTTCTTTTTTCTTTTTTCTAAAACATTCACACATTTCAAATGTCTTTGTAGTCAGTTTATAGAGTGTCAGGTAAACAATTATGCCATCAATGATTTAAAGGATGAGTCAGATCTAGAAGATACATTTTGATCATTTTCATGTTTAAAGAAATCAATCTGCTATTCTTAAGCATACTGCCAAAGCAGCGAGTGTGTGCATCTGTGTGAGGGCAAATCAGTTCTTCTGGGTCATATTTATCACATTGTGATCTCTTTGAATATGTTAATGATGCTATTTTCTTTCTGTGCATTATGTGTAATCATATTTGAAATGTATATTTAGTTTGCACATTTTACACATTTATTTTTTTTTCTCCTGGATCAGTCTAACATAATGAAGATCTAGTAAGGATCTTAATAGCTGGGAACTTGAACTTGCTGCAAACATTGTTTGAGGTATTTTTATTGTTTCAGAAAATGCGCAAATGCGCTTGCTTGTTAACATTTTTTAGACTACTCAGATTTACTTTATATATTATATTGCTAATGTTTTTGTTATTGACAATGATAATAGAGTGCATTTATTAAGTAGAAATAATGTGCTTATTAATGCATTATGAACAAATTCATATAATACTGTGAAGTTCTGATAGTCAAAGTTTGATCTTGGAAAAACATGTTTATCTGAAAATAAATAGGATTCTAAAATTAATGCTTATTAAAAGATTTCTTCTGTGATAGAAAGGAGATATTTTTTATTTTCATCTATTTTCACATTTGCCATAAACTTAGTGTTAGAAGTCATATTCATGTGTAGAATGTGCATTAAACATAAGTAGTGAGGAAGTGTCAAAGATTAAAAAAATGTGTGCGTATAATTTTCTTTTATTTTTCAGCAAAGCTAAACACTATAGAAAGATTGTAGATAGATGACTTTAATACCCATCTAGCACTAACATTTAGCAAAGTCCCATGTTTGTGACAAATAATGGGACAACAGGCTTTGCACTGTTAGCACCAACTCCCCAAAAGACAGGCCACTGAAGAAATGTATACAYTTTTTCTCTAAGGATAAAGAGGGCTGAAAGTCTCTTAATGAATCACATAACAAAAGGGATCTGGAAGTCTTYTGAGTGAATTAATGCCTTTCCTGCTGGGAAGTTAATAATCCGCTGGCTCTGTTTGCCTGTTTTGAACATTAGTTTGAAGAGTTTCCACTATTGTTTTTGCTCCTAGCTGGAGAGAAAGCCAATTCTGTGACTCCACTGTTATGAAAAACAAACAAAAAATGTTTCTCTTTTGCAGTCCATTTGAGTGAAACAAATAGACAAACATTTTCAATGACCAATCTTCCACCTCCGCCCAAATTGTGTAACACAGGGAACTTCAACTCACAATGGCCTTAGGTTGGGCCATGCTCAGTGACCTTTCTCTTTTCCCTGGAAAGGAGAATCCTGGATAAGAACCAACTTCTCAGTCCTGTACTAGAGCATACTGTATCTTTACTAGCAATTTATTCACGGTAAATTACCAAAGGTATATTAAAATTACTGTGAATGCCCTTGCTTTAGCTTCTCTTGCAACTTTATATGTAGACCTTCCTTTTGCTACTCATCTGGTAGCAGCTGTGATCTATGAAATACTTGAGTGCACATAAAGAGGAAAAAGAAGAAAACATCAGTCAACCTGTAATGATTTTCTTCTCAATAAAACCAGAAAAAAAAAGGAGGAGGAGAGTTATGTATTCAAATGTRATTTTTATCTGTTAAATACTTAAAAATGTGAATTTACTCAATCATTTAACTTATGTACATGTTCAATTAGGTATTGATAAATTACACCTTGTGTTTTTGTTCTGTTGGGATTTACTTAAATTCTGTTAATATGATTATGGATCAAGCCTAGCTGCTTCTTAAACCGCAGTGGGACTGAAAAGCAGGAATATCCGTGGGAGTTTCTAAATGCATAGATACAAAAACCACTGGCATGCTTAATGAGATCTGAAGATTTAACTTATGGATCATTACTGCTATATGACCTAAAAATCTGACCTGCTTTGTAGGTCATGAAATTCTATAGCGGCCACTCTTCAACTTTTCTGAGGCCTTTGGAAACCTGAAATCTAATTTAACGTGATTACAGCATTAAAGTACATATTTTACCTTTTTCATTAACAAAGTATCTGAGATTTGAAAAAAAAAAAAATCACAGAATTCTTATTTCAAAATTGGGATTTKTATCTCCAGCTCTTTATGTTAAGAGTGCTTGAGCCTTCCCTTATAACGTGAGACCATGCCCTAGTGGCAAGATACTTGGTGACTAATTAATGAGAATCCTAATTAAGCCATAAATAACTTTAAAAATTAGTAATAGGAAGAACTGAATATTATGCTATCCTCTTTCTTGGGGCAGTTTTTGAATTCCCTTCTTTTGCGTATTTAGCAGATGACGCAGTCAGCTATTTTAGAAAAATAATTCTCAACAAARATCAGTTTTAGCTTAGGGAACTCTTATGATTTATTTCGGATTGTTGATCTCCTAAAAATGTTGAAATATCTACAATTTTTCTGTATGTCTTCTCTCACTCTTCCTGGGATATAAGGAAATGGACGTACTTGTCTGGTTTCCATCACTGTTAGAAGGGGGTCTTGAACAAACAAACAATCAAACAATCAATTCCTACCCTCAGAGGGTGTGGACTCAGGTAACTTTTGAATGAAAAATCAGCTCCACATGTTAGCCCATCTGCTTCCTCTACAGAAAAGCTCAACTGAGCCTTACCATAGCCTTACCATGGATATAATTTCTTTCTAACTACTCTTTTTTTTTCAGATGTTAATCATTGACCACATATAGGAGAGCATCTGGATAGTCTGGAAAGAATGGTGAGGAATGTCAATTAATCCACAACTACACAGACTAAGTCATGAAGACTAACAGCATATAAACCCAAGACCCACTAATGTAAGAGAGAAAGGTAATGATCACCACATTGATGTTGGAGATGTTGAAGAAGGATTTCTTATCATATGTCTTGGCCTTGTGCTAGTTGGTGGTTTTTGCTTAGTAAAATAAAATTTCCACTCTATTAGATTTAAATTGTATTGTATTTTTTTCATATTTCAGAACTGCAGTTTGAGTAACACCACTTTTCTTGACACCTTTGTCTAAGTCAGACCTTAAGCAGATATTCATGGGAAGATATGTGTTTTCCCAGACCTTCTTTATAATTATGATGAAGTTGCTTAATACCAGTATATGGCAGATTTGAAAGCTAAGAATTTAAATACATGCTTTAATTGTTACACAGTGAAAGACTTTTGCCACAGCAAAGCTTTTAGCATCCAGCAGAGACTTTATGGATGTTCTAATTTCTTGCTAAACAGGAAAATGGCTGTGATATTATTGAGTGGCATGAGGTTCCAAAAATTAACACAATTTAATTGCTCAGCTTGAATTGTAAACAGTTTTGAAATCTGTCTGCTAATGCTGGAAATCCATCTTTAACATAAATTATCACACTTCATCTTGGGCAGAGTGAAACAAAGACTGTTTAAGGATAAAACATGGCCTTAATCTCAATGATGTTCATCTGTATAACAGTTCTGCACATGCTGAATTAAATAGAGAAAATATGAAATTAGCAGTGATTTAAAAGCTGAAGGAACCTGTTCTACACCTTAATTTTCTTGACAGGCCCAAACTGATCACATTGGTCCAGTTCAGGAGGATGCTCCTGTTGAACTTGGGAGCAGCTGACAGCTKCCTTCTTAGGTTTCATACCCAATTAATTTGGAATTTGTGTTTATGTTCTGTGTTTTTCACACACACTGYTGTGGTCTTGAATTTGTATGTGTATGTCTGTATTTCTTTTCTTTCTTTTTCTTTTCCTAAACTGTATAATGAGAATGTAAGAACAGGGACTGCATGGATTAAATGCATGATAAAGAGATGGCTGCATAGACCTAAGGGAGCTTTAACTCAGACTGGCAATACACCTTTCTGGAACTGTGGCTTTCTTTTCCTCTATCTTATATAAGGAACACATAAGGACATACAAGAGACTGCATGCCTTGTATGATTATATTTAAAACTGCCAACCATTAATTTTCTGAAGCAATGCTTCCTTTGTTTTAAAACATTTTTTTTCATTGAATTGATAACCTTTTGTAAAGAAATTTCTTTTTTTTGTGCAATTTCTGTGTGAGAACATTTTTGAAATAATCAGAATATCCTTTTCCAATATCTTCAAAATGAGAAGTTTTGTGTTTTKTTCAAACTCTATTTTTGACTTGACAATTTAGCTAATAACAAGATAAATCGTCTAAGGACACATTCAAAATGAACTGTTTGATCTTTTATGAAATTGGAGAGGATTATAATTTTTTTTTGAGATTTTGACTTTTGTCCAAGTTAAAGATGGAAATAATTTTTTGAACAGTTAAATTATCTCCTTTTGTGATGCAAACAAACAGACATTTTTTTCCAGGTCATACTTCCAAATCCAGAAATTCGAAATATGATGAACAGGACTATTGTTTTGATTTAATAGACCTGATGAAACCGTGAGCTACTGTGAATCTTATACTATTCCCACTTTAATAAAATTCAGAAAAAGAATTCTTAGATGGTTACCAAAACTGGATAACTGAGACTTTAATATTTTATACTATAAAGAAAATTATTATCTTTCACTAGTAATCAAAGAGTTTGTTATAACTTGATTCTAACTTTGTACTAATGCACTTTAATTCTCAGTCTTTTTAATATGTTAGTTAACATGCACATTATGTAGCCCCGAAGGAATCTGAAATCAAATTCCCCAAAGATGACAGAAATCTTACATTCCCTTCAGAAGGCTTTATACTGGTCTCATCAAGCTCTTGCTGTCTAGAATGGTCATTCTGTTTACAATTACTAAACAACGATGTAAGAAGAAACACAGTAATACTTCTGATCTTTTTTTCAGTGATGTTTTTTCATGTCACTCAAAGGTRAGATGAATGCTATTGGAAAGCAGGGCCTGCGCTGACATCCTTTAATTTGGAGTTTGCTGTTACTTTGGATAAAAAAATTAACCTCAATAAGTGCATTCATATCTTTGTTGCCTGGGTCACAAACATGCTTTTTGATTTTTCTGGAAAAAAAAAAGATGATATAATTTTACTCTTCATGAACAGGTTCAGTGGTGAAGTAATTGACTTAAACCCTGTTTTGAATGGAAAGAAGGCACAGAAATAAACTTCCATCATGAAGAGAATGAATGTGACATAATTTCTTAGTAGTTCCCATGTTTCTGTGTCAGTTGAAAAAGGCAATTTTCCCCACCAAAAAGAAAACATATTCTGAAGCTTTTCTACAGGGAGATTTTACATTATCTTTTGAGCTATCGTCTCTGATTATAATTTTAAAACAGTACTAACAGCTATTGGGATTTATTGGATAATAAGTTTGACCACAGGGGTTTTGACTGTAGATGTGTTAAGTCAATTAATCATCACTGTTGATGATATTTTTATGTTAAATTTCAGCTTAGCAAGAACAGARTTGAAGCTGTGGTAATGCTTTGGCAATGATAAGGGACCCTTTGATGAATATTGTGTTTTTTCCTCTACCTTCAAGAAGAATATCAGTGAAATGAACATTTAAAAGATGATATTGGTGACACCAAAGTAGTCATATGTCAGTGGACTGCATGCAGAGACACTTAATAACTCCTGCTGATTATGAATAGTGATTTAGTTATGCACTATAAAAATATTTTAACAATTTGTTCAGCCCAATGCTGTTACACTGTTAAGGTTATTTCTCATTGCTTAACAAAACACTTGCACTCTTAAAATCTCAAGTGCCCTTTTCTCATTGTCTTTCTTGTGATCATACATGTGGATGAGCTCTAGAAGATAGCTGTAGTTTGTGGCACTCCTGATATGAGGTCTGTTTATCTCTCCCACTGCTTTTGCTGCTTTAGTCTCAATAATCTTGGTCTTTGAAGTAAATGTTGGCATTCATTCTGGGCTAATAGTATATTAAAAAGCAAGAAGTCTCAAGGATGACAGCTTAGACTGTCATGCTGCTGTAAGGTTTTCACGATGTAATGCTGGCACCTGGGCCCTGTAGTGCATGGGAAACTTTTGGATATGATAACTTTGGGTGCCATAGACCCCTAGTCCTTCTAGCACTTGACCCAATCCCAGCCTGTTGACCCACCCAGGACTGCAATACCATCTATTAAGGGAATTTATTGATCTTCATATTTATCTGCCAGCATATAAAGGGAAGGACCGTGGGGTTGTATGAGTGACAGTCCTCTTGGTTGTTGGCTGTGCACGGTGCTCCCTCGATGCCTCCCTGAGCTTGTGCTGGGCAGCCTACACAGTGATGGTTTGCACCCACTAGCTCCCACCTGCTCAGTGATGGTGTGATGGCATGATGCCCTTCACAYCAAGGCTGAAGATCAGAAGTAGGTCAGTATGGCTTTCATTACCCCTTGTAGCAATAGTATTTGGCCATTAACTGAACAGTGATCTACTAAATAAAGAAATGTCTAACTCTGTGTTGATTGAGAGCTGTCTTCCRAAGTCTTTAGACATCTGGCTTGTACTGGAGAAAACCTTTTCTAAAGGGAGAGCTCTTAGCTAAATCCCAGCTAAAGGCAAACACTCTCTAGGGTCTGTCCTTTTTTTAACTCTCTTGACCCACTAGAAAATGCAAAATTTGAAACTTCTCATGCATGCCTGGGTGTGCTGCAGTCTGCTACAGTCTGTGTACCAGCTCTTGCTGTATTCAAAACCCCTGTCCTAAGTGAACAGATCAACTTTGCGCTTCACTTCCACTTTATGAGCAACTGTGCCACACCTCTCTGATAAAGTGGTTACATATAATAAAATGTTTGTCATCAGTGTAGATTTGCCTAAATAGCTGAAAATTCAAGAGTTGTGYGCTCAGTCCTTTCAAAAGGTTTGAAAGTGTCCCTCAAAATAAGAAGAACCTATTCATGATATAATTTAAATGGTAGAATGGCTGAGAAGCAAAGCYCTATTCTAATTTTATTCTAATTAGATATATTTTTAGTTCTGTTACAGAATATTGATGACTTTTAATTTTCACAATCCAAGTTGCTTGATGTTTTTCCAAGCTTCACCATCTGCCTTCAGTTTTCTATCCATTTTCGTCACAGAGCAAAAAGGTTTCTGCCTGTTTTTAAACATTCTTAAATCCTCATATGCACATGACAAACACTGAGGCATAATTATACCATCTCTAAGGTATTTTAATCTCCTTATAATTTAATTAAAACATATTAGCTGTGGATTTGTTCAGCAATAATGGAACATCGGGCTATGCATTCATTCTCTGATTTAACTGAAATCAAGTTCTGTCAAAACAAGGAATGATGGTGCCTAATGCATTCTGGGCACAGACAAGACGATCTGAGTGGGCCTATTTCCTCARCAGTTTCGTATTTTTTGCTGAAGAAATCACAAACACCCAAGGCAATTTTGAGATTTTTCCTGGAAGTTGCTACTGCCGTATATACGAGCACGGGCAGTCAGAGAGCATGCCACTTTGCAGCTTCATTTCTTGCAGCAAARCTGCTTGATTTATGTCCAACAGCTATCCCCATACCCTTCTCAGTATTTTCTTTTTCAGTAAGCAGTGCCCAAATCATAGAAATGTGCTCGTGTGTCTTCTTAGTGTTTCCCTGTTTAGCTCAACCAGTTCTATGCAATCTGTCCATTATGGTATCTTAAATTGCTAGTGTTCTGCTCTTCCTCAGTCAGCACACTTCTCCTCCTCAAAATGCCTAGGTAGTTAGGACTTCCTTTGTTAGAAAGCAATTGAAGTGGATTCGTGTGCATCTAAGAGCACTTAAGGTACTTATGTGGTCAGTGGACTAAGGGAAACCTTCATTTTAGATGACTGGATCCCCATTTGCAGGTCTCAAGACAGATCCCTCCCCCTGTGGAGGAGACGCACTTGAGACTGCTCTCTCACTCCTCTCCATTCATTCCATTCCTTCACTGCTTCATTCCATTCCTTCACTGCTTGAAGGATAACATTCAACTTTGCTGTATACAAAGATAAACTTTTAATTCTGTGTCACAGATGGTAGGAAAGGGCATGAGGGTCACATAATGTGTTCCCAATAGGACTTTGTTCAGCATTTGCTTGGAAAAGGTGCAGAACAGCCGAAAGAAATAACAGTGAGTTGACCTCTCTCTCTCCACATGGTGAATAGGAAAATTGCTTATGATAGCATGAAAAAGCCGATTGCCTAACCAGTTTTGCCACCTGTAGTGTGGGTATAAGGACTGATAGGAAGATCTTAGCCGGTGTATTGGTACAAATCAATGTTAGCAGGTCTTTGGCTTTGTAAATGAAGGCAGCTGTCAGTCTTCAGTGGAGGAGTTATGCTTCATACCAAGGTATGAGTGTGGGAAGTAAACGTGTCACMTGTCAGTCTGTCTGAGATGTGCATAAGGTTCCTCACTCAGCCAAAGATTCTTAATTGCACGCAGTGACAATGTGTGGTGTTTAAAAAAATGTTAAGCAGGTATTTATGGGAAAGCRGAGCAGAAAGTGTATTCTGCCCCTTCAGGGAAAATGAGAGAAGGTGGTGGGACCATTCTCTGAAATAACACATGCTGATTGTTTTCTTGACAAGCAGAATTGTTCAGATCTTAGTGGAAAGAATTACAACATTGCAGAGCAGAAAAGATTTTCTTTGGCAGCTCAGTGTGATATGCATCACAAATGAGTGTTAGCAACAACCTTCAGTTTTACACTCTGTTAAGCAAATGTCTACATTTCRTTCTCATTTGCTTTCCTGATTCACACACAGTGATTTCTACAAAGTGATTGAATTTCATAGAAAATACTGAATGCTAGGGTGAAAGYATTGAGAATTATCTGGAGTTTCCTTGGAAAAATCAAAATCAGTTAAAATATTTAATGCCTGACTATGAGATTAACAAGTGGTCAGAATCTTTTTACTGATTTTTGTTCCCTCTGCAAATCACCTGGATTCAGATCCATTTCGATTTTTAGCTGGCTTCCATGCAGAGAGGGGCATGGTGCATTTCATGACTCTGCCAGGCTGTGTTCTACTATATTCCTTTCCCATCTGGCATTTAATCAGTTAAAATCTCCCCCTGGGACCACATCTTGTGCTCTGGAGGATTCAGCCGTGCCTGGTGTCCTGGCTCATAACTGACACCTATTGAGGTAGCCTGTATTCTCTTTTCCAATTTATCTAGCATTTCCTCTCTATTGCCTTGCCTGTTCTTCCAGAGCAAGCCATTTACACTAATTTGTATCCATTTATGCTGATTTATTAGCCATATGAATTATCCTGTCATATCCTGATACACCAATTAAATCTTTGGTCTGGTTTAAAGCTTACAGCTCCTCCAGCTTATTCCCCCTGCTTTCTGCAAACAGACAAACTTCTTTTCTCTCCTTTAACCCTATTGTGAGCCCTCCTTGTTCATTTTAAGCTGTTCTTATCTTTTAAGTTTGTTCTTTCTTTACCTTTTCCCATGGCTCCTGTCTAAAGTCTTCCTAACTAGCTTARCAAGCCAGGATATGCACTTAGTGATAAACATCTCCCCATATTTCAGGGAGTAAAACTCTCTTAAGAAAATCAGGTCTGCCCCTCCTGGCCAAATCTATGATCAGCTTCCATGCCTTGATAATTGACAAGTTTATTTGGTTTCTCTTTAAATAATAACAAAAAAATTCAATGGTTCTGTTCTTTGGATGGAATCTCATCAGTGTATTTACAACTGATGGTTTCCTAAAGGCAGTATAATTTTGCTGTAATTATAATGGTAAGTCAATGGGAACAAGAATATTGATATCAAAATTATACATACTGTTATGTAGCTACTTACAGAGACAATGATCATTTACAGAGAAAATATATGGAAGAAAAGGCTTGAGTTGTCATTTTATAAATTTTTCATCATTTTTAGCTTGAATAGGGTCAAACTACATTTAGAGATAGCAAATCAATAATGATATGAATAGATATTTTTCATCTTGCTGCCCAAACTTATTTATTTCCCTATTTGATTGTCTGTTTCTGGATAAATCAGCTGTATCTAACTTTCAAAAAAGTTGTGCTCATTTTGCCTTCCAGCTGATTTTGAGAAGTGAAACTGTTACATCTCCTGATATCATTTTCCTCCTGGAGATTGAAACTGAGCTCTTAAATCAATGCTTCCAAGAGCTATTTCCTTTCATGAACGTCAGASTTGTTTTTCTCCTCTAACTGCAGCATAAATTACTCTTCAGTGAAGTCAGTATCTCTTTTCATTAGAGGTTATCTCTGTAYCATTTCCATATATTCCATATATTCATTTCCAAATATTCATTTCAAAGAACTGAGCTGTTGTCACGGGTTTCATAGTGAAGGATTGTCCAAGGCAGGAACTCAGCCCGTAGCGATACACTTTCATTTCAGCTTGTCTGCAGCTTCCTTAGTGCTTCGAGGGGTATCACAGACCTGTGCTGCCCCTGAACCACTTGTCACAGACYTTGTGACCCTCTAGGATGAAAAGCATCTCTCTCCCTGCTCCTTTCCTGACTACATGAGGGAGGAAAGGGGGGAGGAAGGGGAGGAAATGTGCTATTTTCCACTCCTTGGTCAGTGTCCTGGCATGGCAGTGTGATCTACAGCTCGYGTTGCTGTTTTTATGTTCCCTAGGGTGATGAAAATAATTGAATTGTCATTTAAATCACATAAAGTCTGTATTACTGTTCTAAGATTTAGGTAATCTGCTTGTGAAAGAGGTTCTGCAACGTGACTTGGGCAACAGGAGACTGAATACCCCTAGAGAAAGGTGCTGAAACTGTGGTAATTAATTGTATAAATGCTGGTAGAGTGTGCAGAAGAGAAATTGATTTCTTCAGTGCCTTTTTGTTCCTTGCAACTSTTTATTAGGTTCACTGAATATTCATTTCATTTTTTTCAGTTTGAAGCTAAGCTTTTCCTATTCTCAACATGTCCAAACAAAGAAGATTCTTACTGTATGTGAATAAAGCTAAGTGCTTTTTCATCTTGGAATGAATATTCTATAGAAAAGATGCCTACTCAGAGCCTATTCAATTTCAGCAGAGGTTGATTCTATGTAGGAAGGTCAAATTTCTACCATGCGATTATTTCCAACCTTGGAATATTGACTGATTCCATAATATTGGCTGTTTGTGCATGTGATCTTCACTCAAACTGGTGGTGAAGAGCAGAAATAGTGGATACTGGTGAAGAGCAGAACATTTATGGGCCCAGAGATGCACTGGTAGCTTCTTTGGAAAGATTTACAGGACACCAAGCATGAAGGGAATAAAATTAAAAGAGCACAGAAAAAATTATACGTTTTGATCACCATCAAATTGTGCCTAATTAACCTTGAAGGCTTTGTTCTGTTATAGCATAATTTCAATTCATTTCAAAAAATGAGAGAATGATGAGGTACAGAAGTTAAATTACAGATAAAGGCAGGAGGGTCATTAGCAAGTCCATCAAATCCATCCCTTTCTTTCTGATATCACACATGAACAGCACTCAGATGACAACAGAGGTTTTTCCTTGAAAACAAGTAGTGTGGGCTCTTGCTGGGCAGTACTTGCTTCTGCTTCATCAAAAACTCTCTTAATTTTTTACACTTACCTGCAGTATTTTGTCCTTTTACTAAATGCAGCTTCCTCCAGGCATGGTTGTTCCCATACCAATGAGGATTGCTGCATATGAAATGTACTTGCAATATGGTTTGGCCAGAAATGCTACGTAGATTTTCTGAAATCTGTTTCCAGAATGCATCAGGGTTGTTACTGTCTTTCATTTCTGTTTATATTAATCTTTGTTAAGAGGAAAACACAAAATAAAAAGACAAAACCAGAAGAAAACAAACTAAAAAAATATTTTAGTCAACTCTGTTAGCTCTCCACGCTGTGGCTTTGCTTTGGCAGATTCTAATGCAAGTTAGTGAACACTGGCCCTTTGCCTGCATTTGGGATTAACTCTGATTCAGTTTAGGGATGCTAGTGGCAGCCGTAAAATCCTACTCCGGAGAAAGGAAGTTGTGTGTTATACTTCTTGAGAGCACATAGACTCTGGCTTCTTAATTCTCACTGTGCTGGATGAAGAGTTCACTCCTGTAACTATGATGATATGATTGCAGACTGCAGTAGATCCCTGCCACCCTC
>PTEX01000091.1:274723-284796 GCA_003342815.1 Eudromia elegans | reverse complement strand
AAGGAAGGAAGGAAGGAAGGAAGGAAGGAAGGAAGGAAGGAAGGAAGGAAGGAAGGAAGGAAGGAAGGAAGGAAGGAAGGAAGGAAGGAAGGAAGACAGCAGTTTGTTGACACTTCATTTGAATTTTGCAGAGGAGGAAAAGGAATGGCCAGAGAAAGACTGTGAAGAACATGCAATGTGCCCAGAGGTCCCGTGCTGGGGTCAGTCAGACAGTGCGTGCTCTGGCATCTGCTTGGTGCTGCTGGGTAGTACAGCATCTCTTGAGATCGCTGGCCATAAGAAAGCACAAATGGTATAGGAACTAGACCATTTCTATAGAGGAGCTATAGGAAATAGAGATGTGGGACAGTAAGGTAAGCATAGTCAGTGATGGTGCAACGCTGAAACACTGAGGTTGCTTTGGAGAGGTTTTCTTTGAATTAAGGGAACTTCTACAGCTCAGATTATAGCCAGGGTATTTTGGTAAGTAGAATAGAATAGAACAGAACAGAATAGGACAAAACTAAACTGATCTAAGATAACTAAATTAAATTGAACTAAAATTAACTAAACTAAAGTGTGGTCCGAGTCTAAAGATCAAGTAACTGAGCAAACTTCCCAAACTGAACTAAGTGAAACAAAYGGCAAGGAAGGGCTGATTCTCACTGACCGCCCCATCATGCTGGAGTGAGGAGCACAAAGGGCAGGGCTCTTCTGAAATAACCCACTGCTCAGGCATCTTSCATCCTGACTAGACAGTCTGGGCAAAGCCTGGCCTGAAAGGGGCAGAGTGAAATGCCGTGTTCTTTCCCCAGCAACCTCACGCTGCTGAGCCAAAAAGTCCACATCCCATTTCAAGTAAACGTTTGAGGGCACAAATGAGATTTAAGTAGGTTCTTCCTGGGTGATACAAGTGGGATTAACACAAGGGATTATTGCCTTTAATGCTTGCTGTTTGACACCCTGTGCAGCTCTACTGGCTGAGCACTGATACATGTGTGTGATTTGAATACTCCAAATACAGAGATTTGAAACATTTGATAAGTAATACATCAAATTATTTGATAAATTATTTGTTTTCCTCAAAACTCACCAAATCTAATAAAAATAAAGGAGTTTGCAGACAGGAAAAATATATGATGAGGTATTACATCTTAAAAAAATGTTTAAATAAAGTTGACAAAAATTAATCAGTGCTGCTGTGGATCTGTGAAACTGCTTTGTTAGTCTTAGACCATTAGTAAAGCTTCCCATGAAAGGCAAAATCAGTCCTACYGAGCTGATGTCCCACACTGAGACCCCTTTCAGGTGCAAGCTGTTGGGAATATGTTTATTGCTTSCTGATACAACACCTGGAAAGCTTGAGGAAGCAAGGAGAAAGACTTAATTATCTGGCATTACAGTTGTATTTAGTGCACTTTGTGAAGATGATGTCTTGCCTGACGCCCTTGCACAGTGAGCATCAGTCTAGAGAGCACCCTGGAAGTGAAAAAACAGAAGAAATCAAACCYGTGGGAATGGCCCCAGGCGGAGCAGGACCTCAGTGTTGCCAGTGTGAGCTTCATGGTGCCCCTGACTTCCTTCCTGGGGTGTTTTTGCAGTTTGTTCCCCTGAGCAGTGGGAGAACATGGGCATGTCCATGAGTCCTGCTCATCTGGGGAGGGAAGGCACAACAACATGGAGAGGCAGGGGAGGGAGCTGCTGCCTCCAGAGAGTGAAGGAGGGAAGAAATCTTTCAAAAGGCAGGCAGGATTCCTCCGGAATCCTTCCAATTCATTCTTTGGGCTTCTAAAAGGAAGGGCTTTATTGTTCGGGTGGACCTTGCTTTGGAGTCAGTGCCTGCAACGCATTGCAGGCAGCCCTACAGATCCAGSCATTATGCTGGATTTCATTTAATTCCCAGGGTGTCTTAGCCTGTCCAAGACAGGACTGATGGTTTACATTTCTTCATTATTGAAAGAACGAAAGAACAAAAAATACAAGTTTGATTAAAGAAATAAAATATTGGTTCTTGGTTTGATTTCCCTTATTCGCTTGTAGTTGTTGTGCCATATGATTTATTAGGATTTTCCTGCTGTTTTCTTATTGTTGGATCTTCTTTAGAAAAAAAGGCAATTTTAGCTACAGTGTTGCTGAAGGCATATAATAGTACAGCAATTGAGAAACCAAAGGGAAAATACACTTTTATTTCAGACTGTCAATCTGATGAAATGAAAAGATTCTTAGTTAAAAATACCTAGTCATTCTAGTATCATATGTCATAAGAAGATCACACCGAAAAAAAGGAGTTAGGGTAGTTTCACAATGAAATTTTCCACATAGGCACATGTGATGTCTTACTTACTATATGTAGGATTAAGTATAATTACCTTATTTGTTGGAATAAACTTTGGACTAATAAAGACATTACTTAATTTTGCAAAAGTAATAAAAGATGAAAACAATAAATAGCAGTTATGTTTTTTTCCATTCAAGATAATATCTGGGAAAAAAAGAAAGATTTTCTTCCTTAAATCTTTTCTTTTTTTCTTTTTGATTTATCACTCTGACAAATTCTGGCCTCTATTAATATAGTGCATGGATTCCTGTAGAGTAATTTTATTCCGCATTAGTTGAGAAGCTGGCCAGGTGCTGCTTGTTTCAACGCCATTTCARAGAAAAAACAGAAGAAACAGAAGAAAATTTTCTTCACCTCTGTGGGTTGTATAATCCRAACTTGAAGAAGTCAATGCCCAGGTCATGCAGTCAGGGTGCACAAATGGGACTTGGTGCCGTGTCCTCCCAGGCATGAAACAGATGTAACCGCCCTGGGGCTTTGCCTTGTAGTATGTGTTTATGTGAAGACAAGAGAGGAATGATGAGCCTGGAGATATTCTTCATTTGCTCTTGAGAGGGGAAAAACTTGTAAGTGTAGTTTTCCTCAGAGAAATGACAGTGAAGATGACGTTGTCAGCCTTTTTTTTTTTTCCCTTTTAACTTCCAGACTAATTTTGCTTCAGGTTTTATTTTTCCATTAAGGTTGTACACAAGGATTAGAGTTTGGCCGGGGAATAGCTGTGGTGTAAACATGCTTTTGCCTGGCAGACTGGCCCATTAGGACTGTAAATAGGGGCATGAAAGCTCCTGAGAAAGTTCAGTTTTTAATGAGAGAGTTGTGAAGAAATAGGAGTAGAATAGCTTTGGGAGGAAAGGTTAGAAGGAAAAAGTTACAATATTGAATGATTTGTTGACCTGCCTGCTATTTTAGAGACTTCCTTGCCTGCAGAAGAGAGAAGCTGTAATGTTTTCAATTACRTCATCCTGAAAGAAAAATGACTGTCCGACTGCTGGGCTACAGAAAGCTGCTGAAAAGGAGGAGTGGAAGGAAAATATCTAAATAGTCCATTAAATGATCCAGAAAACCTTAAATGAGTAAAGAAAGGCTCTCAATGAGCTATGTGTATACACACAGACACACACGTATGTATATAATCCAAGTAGTAGAAAAATGTATTAACTTTTACCTACTGCTTTCTTTTAGTCCTTTAATAAACACTATTTACAGTGTTTTTTATTGTTTATAGAGAAGAATTCACTGTAAAAGTGAGAATCTTTTCTAAAGCATGTATATTTAAAAATGCAGCATGTAGAATACATCTCATACTGAGTAAAAAGCAACTAAAGGCTATGTGTTGGCACAGCAAGGTTTGGCCAGAATCAGTCTTGCTTTCAATCTTGTGTTACAAAATTAATGTGGAGACTCCTTAATAGCTTATTTTCATGGTYTACAGATAAAACAAAATCTCTCAAGTGTATTGGCTGAGTGTACCTTATAAGAATARGAGGAAGAAATGTATTTTATTCACCCAGATGAGCAAAAAAAAAAATTCAGTATACCTAGGAAAGAGATTTCTGGAGAAAGAGTTTATTTCTTTCTTTATTTGAAATCACATATCTTTACAAGGTTGGCTTAACATTTAAATGAATTTTATTCCCTTGAGGAAGCCCAAAGGTCTGTGGAATCCTTGAAATCCAGGCAACCCTCATTTCCTTTTTAAGAATGTCTATGAGATTTAATAGAGGATCCAACAATCCTGCTCAGTTGAGAGCAAAACCACTGAAATCGTTTGCGGATTGACCTCTGAAAGTTCAGTTCAGTTCAAACATATCTATTCCTAGTTCTAGGGTTTTCTTTGTCCTCCAAAAATGTTATGGGGTTTCTTTTTCTGTCTTCATTGTTTTAACACTTTGGTAGGATGCTAAATTAAAGCAAGTGTAATTGTTTACTGTTAGTATTCAAGTAGAAATTCCCCAAAATACTCATTGYAGTGGTATTTTATCCAGGACAAAATGGAAGCACTATAAATAGATATTATATAAAATCTGTGAGAAAGTTGTCAGGAAAAAAAAAAAGTCCTGTATTTCGACTAGTCACTGAAGATAAGAACTAGAAAACAGTAACTTAGAAAGTATAATTTACCTTTGGAATCTGGCTTTCTGGAGTTTTAGAAAGCTCTATTTTCTCTTTGTTATGCACTGTGGAAATAGCACCGCTCCATCCACTGGGATCATCTCACACTGCATAACCTTTTATTCTGGTGGCAAATGTTCAGTTTAGTTGTTCCAAGGAATGAGTAATACAGCATACAAATCTGGAGGAATCTTGATGAAATGCTAATGTAACCATAAGCCGTACTGGAGAATGTCTCCTGTGTATATAAAGCAGACATATTCATGTAGTGCAGTATTTTGCATTAAAAAATTATCTCCTCCAAATGCCTGCATGTTCCTTTATCTGAGAGCAATAAAATTAAACCAAAACAAATAATTTTTCTCTCTGCAGCAGTATGAAGTAAATTTCTGTACTGAAAAAAATGACTTGTATGGAAAAGTGCAGAATAAAACTCAAGTCTCAGAGCAGAAATTTAGTTTAGAGGAAAACAAAATCTGTGTATTTCTCTGTTTTGGTGAARACTGGAGGGACTGAGTTGATTTAAGTCAGTTAGAAGTTTCACCCTAGTATAAATCAACATGTAGGGAAGTATATGTTGTCCCAAAGTTTGCCACAGATAGAAAACAACCACTAAAAAAAAAGCGTGAGATGCACCCAATGGTGAGATCACCAATGTGATCATTTTTTGACAAAGGATTTTGAATAAAGATTTTGCTGAAGAAGAARAAATTACCTGTTAGTCTCATCTGAGATTTCTTTGCAAGTCAAAATCAATAAAACCATCATCATTACTGTCTATTTTCTGATAGCTGTCTTCTGCACTGAATACTAAAGAGATTTCAAAGCGACTAAAAAAGATGACATGACCCCAGTGAGAAAATTCTTTTATATTTTACTCAAACACGAAGTCTCTATTGATTTGCCAGGAAGAGCACCTGGAAGGTTTATTGTTAATCATCAGATTATGTCAAATRATAAAAGGCTCTTTTCAAGCTGAAGGAATTAAGACAAAGTATTAGAATGCGCTAACCCGTGTTGTTGCCTTTTAATGTTTTGTGCTCTGTGTTTCAGTTTTCAATAAAGGTATTCACTATAACAAAGTTTATGCCTTGATTGTTATTCATATAAGGTCTTTACTTGTGGAATAGTATCCCATGTTTAACTGGATTTGAAGAGTTTTCTGACTAATACTATTTGCCAAAAAGCATTTCTTCTGCCCTGACACCTTATTTCCATTCCTGAGCTTCAGCTGAACACTGCCTATATTTTAGATAATCTCGAGTATTCTTTTTAGAATTACAATTTTTGCTCTGTTTTAAGGGGAGTAATGGCCATAAAAATGGAATAATTTGATGCTTGGCAGCTGCCATTAAGGAACCTTTAAGTCAAGACAGACATCAACAGACAAACCTTGATGTCAAGACAGACATCAATTAAGAGCAGAAGGAAGAATTTGCTTAGTTGTCTAAATGCTAACGTACAGTACTAAATTTAGGGATAATTATGGAGGGATATAAGAAAATAGGACTTAAATATGTCTGTTTTAGAAATGTTCCTCCCATACCCTTACCCCTGTTTTGCCTAGCTAGCAATTTCTGAGAACACTTGCACAACCTCGAGGCTCCTTTTGGTTGGGAACAAGCCTTTAACCAAACGCTTCTGCTGCAACTCAGAGAATGATCTTGGTAAAGAAAATTCTGATTTGGTTTTATTGATAACTTTATATATTGACTCTCTAAAGATTTTGTAATTTCCCAACGTTAAAATTTAATAAGGAAGGCAGAAACAAGCCTCTTTAGATAACACCTTGGTTATACCTGTCTCTGGTCAGATCTGGTCTGGAAATACCAGTGACCACGGGGACTGATGAGTGGAGTCGGCTGTTGCATCCAGTTAAAGTCACTAACATCTGCCCAGGCAATGAGCTCTAAGCAAAGCAGTAACACATYCACAGGTTAACTGGTTTACTGTGGATCCTTGTACACTGAAACTTGGATTTGATATCAACTGACAAGTGCATCTATTTCAGGTGCATATATGAGAATAGTACGCTGARATGAAATATTTTCAAAAAGGGATCAAAACCTCTAAGGGATATGAAAGCAAGAGCTATGGATTCTGAGCTCAAGAAAGCTAATCTTAATAGTGAAAATATCAGAGGCTGGAGGCAAAAACACATCGCCTTTATCTTCTTATTTCTGTTGCAGAAGAAATGACCAAACCCTATCAGATGGTGCCTTCAGCATGTTGACACCAATCAGACAATTTTTTTTTTTTTTTTTAATTCCTAAGCTGGAGATAATACTACAAAGGGGCAAAGAGCTGAACAATATCTCTACTATGTTTGTTGTTGTCTAGAAATCTAATACGATATAACATACAATAACCAGAAATGCTAAAACTGAAGTTCTGCCTTACTTCARTGTTAAATATTGATTTCTCTTAATCCAGATGAACAAAACTGAATTTTTCATKAAATTCTCAGCAGTGAATTAAACACCGTTTCCCCTGGACCAAAAGAAATGAGGGAAAACTGTTAAATAGTGACTTTGATTAGCTGGTCAATCACAACAATCAAACAAAAAAATAAGAATAAAACAAAACAAAACAAAACCAAAACAAAACAACAAAAACCCCAACCCTACTCTTAGTGACACAAAGATCAAATGAAAACAGTGTGGTGATAACAAAAGAGCACTTTCTTAGGGTACAGTGCCTCTCYGCTTGTGTCTAAGCAACCCTCTTATTCAAGGTGTATTTTAAGTATATGTTGACTTTTCAAGTGAGAAATAGTCTCTTTTGACCTAAATGAAAGGACTGTGAGAGGAAATACATTTTAATGATTTCCACTTAAGCGTTCTGAGGCAATGTAGTCAATGTATGTGAGTRTGTCACTAGAGGTGTCTGGTTTTGGCTCGTCGCCCCTTAGACTATGTGTAGTATGCAGAGAATGCATGAGTGACCAAAGAGGAATAAATATAAAGTGTAGTTTTAAACCTGTTCCACCACTTCGGAGTCACTCTGTGCGGCCTAYGGGCATGCTTTGAATCCGGGAGGCACAGCAGGCAATATTGCGAAGGACATCTTTCCCTTTAGTATGCCAGGAGGAACATTTCCTAGCAGTCRGTGGTTTTTTAAGCTTGTTGATTCYAATAGAAATGCCAGTAACATATGTGAATGGGTTTGGAGAGATAGGTGTCATGATAGGATATGCTCTTGTGTTCTTTCATTTCCAGTAAAATTCATTTACTGAGAAGCAGYCCCTTTCAACCTACGTATAGCAATTTTTCACTGTCTCCGTAGTCATAAATCAACCAGTACCACAGGAGGAGAGGGGTGCTATCGGAGCATGCTGCTCCCAATCTGCTTAGATGTGACCATCAAGCGCATTAATGCTGTGATACTACAGAGGGTGAAATGGTTGTTACGCTAACACTGAAAAAAGCCTGAGCAATGATCTGTTCCTGCCGTCCGYATTTATTTTGCTTAATACAACAGTGCTCTGGTTTGGTTGGGGGCTCGTGGATGTGTTTGACATACTAGTGTGAGTTAAAATCTGAAATCCTGTGAAACAAATTGACAGAGCTGCTTTCACAGCTGTATTTCCCTGACAAGTTAATCACGCTTCCCCTCCCTCCAGCACTGCCTGCTGGGTAACTGGACATACTTAATGACTATTTGACAGTTGGAATTTGAATTCCTTCGCTAGAGCAATTTACTAGTTAATATCATGTGAAATTGGATGCTAATATGTCCTAAAGGCTAATCCATTCAGATTGTGATACATGGGTTTTGATAGTCCAGCATGCCTTGATAATCACAAGGGATGACGTGACTATGGCCTGTGACTTCAGCAATTAGAAAGGACTGTTTTATTGCACTCTTTTCAAGGTTGTTGGTRGAGTGCACAGAGAAGGATTCTTGAAGCAGTTTTGTGTGTGATTTTGGTGCAATGTGGACCCGCTGCAAGTCACTGGTACGAGACTGCACTGCTGCCTGCTCCCCAGCTGTAGCCATGTGCTGTAACTGAAACACTTGTTAATCCCCTAGACCTTTCTTATTCCTTAGCTTCTCTATCCATCCTAAATGTAAAAGTCAGAGCTCAGAAAAAAACATAGTTTGGAAAAAGTAAGGAGGAACAATGAGATGCATCAGTAATATCAGGGTTGCTGCTATGCTTTTAGCATCATTAGAGGGGTTTATAGCAAATTGATTATCCATTATTACCCTAACATCACTGTTTTTAAAGACCCAGTTCCCACTATATAATAGTTTCCCTCATTCATTGTTGCTAGACGTTGCTTTGTCTTAAAGGGTACAAAAATGCACTTTGAACTGATTTATTTTAAAAAGAAATCTAGATTGTGCTGTACTGTTTCCTAATGCTCACCATTCAGCCTAGTGCATATTTTATATTCTGTAAGTTGTACATGTACTTCTCTCTGATCACAACAAATAATTTTAGACTAATGTTAGTTCCAGGAGAGCCCCACTGGAGAGAATTTCATGCAGTGATGGATAACTACTTAAAAAAATCTATTAGGTGGTTCTTAATCCATGTGAAATGTATTTTACTGACCCAATGCTAATTTAATATTTTCAGAATATATGTGGCACCAAGGCAAACAACTTACAATGTCTAAGTCTATCACATTTACAGACTTACCTTTATTGACCAAACTTGTAGTCTCTGCAAGGAATTAAATCAAGCTTGTCTGACAAAGCCTGTTTTCTGTAAGACCACACTGGCACTAACTGCATTTCCTTCCTTTACATTTTTTGTTGAGCAAGAACATCAAAAACCTTTCAGCTACTCCACAGAAAAGAATATTTTCCTGTAAGACAAACTCTTCAGGCAGAAATAGCCAAAGAGGTGATTTCTGCCAGAACCTTTCTCTTTGTGCCATGTATTTGTGATCCAAAAAGTGAAGAAAACAGACTGCTGCAGTCACGGCCACTGTGCACAGTATCTCAGCTGACTGGCATTTTAAAGAGAAAATGTTCAAGTGATAATCRTCTTTAATCAAATGGGCTACTCAAGAAACTAGAACCAAGTACTTAGAATGCGGTTAAGGTGATCATGCTGCAGGAGTGACAGCTAGGAGACAGGATCCAGGAGTGCCGGTCCGAAACARGCCAGGACTCCGATCCTCTCAAGCTTATTTAGCGTGAAGGTCCACTCATGTATGGAAGACTAATGCCATTAAAAAAAAAAATCCAGAAGGTATTTTGATTATTGTCTTTATTTCTCATAAATATGGTAATAAAATGACTGCAGAACTGCTTCAAATTTGAATAGTAGGTAAAGCACTGCAAAGCTGTTAAATGAAGAAAATAGAAAAAYGAGAAATCTGGGAATCAGAATAAATAAGAATATCAGGTCAAGAATATCAGAGAGAACATCTGTGTGGAACATCTACCCTACGAGCAAAGGCTGAGAGAGCTGGGCCTGTTCAGCCTGGAGAAGAGAAGGCTGAGAGGGGACCTGATCAGTGTATAYAARTACCTCAAGGGAGGGAGCGAGGAGGAKGGGGCTGGCCTCTTCTCAGTGGTGGCCAGCAATAGGACTAGAGGAAATGGCCACAAACTGAGGCATCAACAGTTTCACAGGAACTTAAGAAAGAATTTCTTACCAGTGAGGGTGACAGAGCCCTGGAACAGG
>PTEX01000091.1:203956-274358 GCA_003342815.1 Eudromia elegans | reverse complement strand
GGCCTGCTGGCGTGGGGTCACAGTCCTCAAAGTTAGTGGCATTTCTTCTTATTCTGAGCCACTTCAGTCATTTACTACAAGATCCTTAATGTCCAGTATATTTTTCCGCATTTATTTGCTCAGATTCTATCACACAACCAGTTCCTTTACAAATACCTGTCTTCCAAAACTTCTTCCTTCAGTTTATTCAGATATCAAATTAATTTGAAGTGATTTATTTTAYAAAGTGACATGAGTTTTTTGTACATAGCCAGTGTGCCCAAACCTGCAAAACATAATTATGCTAGATAGTAAAATAAAGGGAAAAAATAGATTTTTTTTTATGCTTGGTAAAATTTTTACAAGAAATTGTCGGTTTTTCTTCACTTAGGAGTTTGCAGAAAAGCATATTTATTCAGCCAATAACTTTAGTGCTATAACCCATTACTCTGTTATTTCAATCACATAATCTTCTCTTACTCATAGTTTGTCTAAATAATAATGTGCATTATTTGTAAAATGGGAAAAAAAMCCCTTCTAATTTGTGTTAGCATATGCAGATGTTTGCATTAATTAAACACAAAATGAATTACCAAGGGAAGTACTTAATGCATCCAAATGATGTKGTTATGAATGACAATTACACCTTAATGATTTTAAAAAATGTGTATCTTGAGTGAAATCTTTGCTCTTCCAAAATCAAAGGTAACACTTCCATTGCAGTTGGTAATAGGGCTAGAATTTCGTTTAATTTACTCAGATAAAACTGCCTTGAGCTGCTCAAACCTTAAAGACAAACTAAATAGTAGCTACAAAGACCCTATCAGCTGTCTGATTAGATGCATTAAAATAATCAAGTGATTTAGAGCATTAAATCCTATCTCAAAAAGACATGACACAAAACAGAGCATTGTAATCACTTTTTTTTTTTTTTTTTTTGGCTAAGGAGCCACGTCAAATCAACTAAAACTGCCTCATTTGCATTTCATCATCTGAAGCAAATGGAAACACTTAATGGTTTCTCTTGCTGAATTAAAAAAAACCAAGGTTATTAAAATAAGCGTGACCAGGGTAGATTATAGCATTGAGTACACAAGTGTAGGTTTGCTATTTCTTCATATTAGATGCTAGTAGGAGAAAGTGGGACTCACCAGCTCAAATCTACTTCTCCCACTGGTCACCCCAACCAGCACATTGCTGTGTAACTTGAGTAGTTTGTTCTTATTCTCTGCTTGAGGTGATAAGTTTTGCATTAGATGCGTCCCTGTGGTTGTGTCTGTGTCAGTGATTAATAGAGTGGATCAGCAGATTGAAGCATTTCTGCAGAAGTTACACACATCTCTGTCAAAGGTTGTTTAGAGAGTTTATGTTGGGCCAGGTTTGATCTGCTCCTCTGAGCCAAAAGTGTGTATTATACCAGCAGTATGAAGTTGCTGAAAGATAATCTGCCCTGCAAACCTCTTTCTAACTGTGGACCCTTTTGGGAAATGCTGCATTCTCCTTGCCAGAGCCAGGCAGCATTCAGCGACTGTGTTACATGCTGCTGTTGCTTTAAGTTGAAGCAGGAAGAGCAATTCCCTCATAAGATGTTCACCTGGCCAAAGAAAATGTACAATTTTTTCAGACAGTGGGATAGGTTCAGTAGAGGGGACTGCAAGGAATCTTTCCCCAAATGCCTTCTGCACATGCAGGCTCATTGTCCTCCCACCAGCAGAGCTTGGCCTTTTCCATTTTTGTTGGCYGCTAAAACAATTACATCCTTTAGTGGAAGAGCATCTAAAGAGTACTGCTATTCCTTCAGTGTTTTGTGAATCTAGTTCTTTCATTAAAAAAAAATGTGCAGGGAATTAATTACAAAACTGTGAACAGTTCCAAAATGACCTCAGTTACATTTTTTTTAAGACCATAACTAGTTACAGCAAGGAAAAGATCACCAAGTTCTAAGTAATGGTTTAGCAGTCCAGGAAGGCAAATGAGTTTTTGGTCTTAAAAACAGACTTTCAAAGACATGTAGACACCTAGGTTTTGAATGCTCTCCACACAAATGTGATTCTACCTGAGCTCATTCTGGATGTTATAATTTCTGCTTTCTTCTACGTGTCTGAGCCTCAGCCTGTGTGTTGCATGAACAGTCTTATTTGTCCTGTAGCTTTTGTAAGTGTTTGATAATGTTGTACTAATGTCATCTAGGTGACTGCTTGAGCTTGAAGTTGCTAGGAGCTTCTATCAAGTAGTTTATAGTCAGCTCACTTGTGGCAAAGAAAGCCTACAGCTTCATAGAARGACTTTCAGGAAAATCTGAAATCTYGCAGAAACTAGTCAGATTAATATCACTAGGTGAAGAAAAAAGGTTTTGGAATGAGGCAGCTGGAAGCAGATGCTGCCTCAGGCTTTGAGGCGAAGTGAACAGCAAGCTGAAGACAGAGGCTAAAAGGGAATCACTTCTCACTTACCTGTTGTAAAAAAATTTTGCAGAACAAAGTATAACTGAAGCTGCTTCACACAGGTGGTCAATTTKCTCCTGATTTTATGACCGGAAGAAATGACGATGAGAAACAAACAGACATAATCCTTACGAAGAAAAGCAGCAGATTTCCRGCTAGAGAGGCCATTTGAGCAGCATTTCTCCTGAACTAGAATTGCTGTTCTTATATCATTGAACTTTAGAAAGGTTAAGATTCGAGTCCCTGGGTRCAAACACTCCCTGTACTTTCAGCTCTGTAGTTGGCTGAAAACAGAGGGAGAYGTATTTTCTGATGGCATTTCAAAAGTGGTAGAAATTGGCATGTTGATGTGRTCATCCCAAATATCACATTCTTTAATGGCAAAGCCTTTCAAGAAGACCTCAAGAAACTTCATGAGATTTGATCCTCAGTTCTGGCTTCATTTGGATGTGATGATTTATCAGTCTATTGCCTTCACAAACGTGTGTGTGTGTTGTATTTTACTCCCTGCTTGTACTATGGACTCAATGGAAAATTCCAAAGAGAAAAGTTCCTGCTGCCTATGATGCTTTTGTTTTCTTTTTATCTTCTTTTTCTTTTTTTTTTTTTTTTTTTTNTACATGATTACCATTAATCAGATAGCTGCTTTTGGCAGCAGTGACAACTCAGCCTGACCAATCATATATGCAAAATATTTGTCTCAGATGGCCTTATATCATTATATAATCAAGTTTGTCTGAGTTTTTGTTATTTTAAGGAAAGCTAAAAATGTAACTGTCTCAATATAAAATGACCCCAAGTCCTTATAGAGAGTGTTACAGAACATTTAGTTGAATGCTCCTTTCACCGCAATCAGCAGTCAGCCCCTCAGACAGATGGGGGAATCTTTTCTCTGTGAGCTCAGCGGCCTGTGCTGAATTTCAATACTGGGCACAGCAACTGTCCCACAGGAAAAGAAAATCATTAAAGAGCTAATCAAGTGAGGTGAGAGTTTGAGGCATTGACTTMTTAGGAAAAGATAAAAAACCCTACTTAGCTTCAATACCTGGTAGCCAGATTGCACAATGGAATACAATTAATTACTAYTTGTAATTAGTTATTACTGAGAAGTAGATCATAAAATTAAGGAAAGRAAAATGTAAGCTACATACCTACCTYCTGGAAAGATTAATTAAATTATGATAGATTTTTCCACAGATGAGAAATGAAATAACTTATTAAAGATTTGGCAAAAAAGCCTCTGTAGAATCCCATAGGATAACACGAACTACATTATTTATTGAGTTGTTTAACATGCATCTTAAAGAATTATAAAAACAGATGGCCTTTGCTTAGTCATTACTATTGTGGAGGTGGCTGGAGAGAAGCAAACATAATTGCTGAAACCCAGCCAGCCACGCTTTGTGATAAAGATAAGTGCAAACAGCAGAATTTGCAAGGCTGGGTTAGCAAGTGTCTTTATGCTGAGCAATGAAAAGTTACCACTTTAACAGATTTTCAGAAGCACGAAGGTGATTCAAGGTGGTTCAAGGCGGTTTAAGTTATTGTAACTCTTCTGTAATTCTTCTTTTACTGAAAAACTGTGAGAAGTGTTGTCAGCTCTGTAGTGAAGCTAATATCCAAAGAAAGGCAGAAGGCTCAAGCAAGTGAATTTAGGGAACTTCTTCAGGATTTGAAGAAGGAAAGTGGAGATCTTGTGCATCTGACTAAGTGTGCAGTTGCTGCTTTTGAGCTTGAGACTGTTCTGTAGCGAGAATTCCCACCAGCATAAGAAAAATTTGGCTAAAAGGGGAATGGGATGTTCCAGCTTGCCTGTYTTATGAACTACTCCTAATACAAACAGTGGAGGGAAATATGGCTTTCCTATATAAGGATACTAAGTGTAAAGAAAAGAATCTGAGAAAAACAAACAAATATTCACCTTTATTTGTGAGATACAGAGAGTGGAGTCTAGAGCAATCGCAGCCTACCTCAAGAAAGGCTCTGTTGAGCAAATTGAGTGTAGATTGAGTGTAATTGAGTGAGTAAAATTGAGTGTAAATCACGCCAAGAAGATTGGTTAATTTCCTTTTGTGGATTCTGAGCCTTGTGCTCCGAAAAATACCTTCTCTTATTTTGAATGATGAAATGTACTTATTTTTTCACACCGGTTTACATACTTATCCATTATTCAGAACTGTTGAAGGATCACCCTGGCTTCTTCTCTCTGTTGCTGCTAATCTATGAACTTTGGGATGGAGTCAGAACTACAGGAGAGATCTGGCTCCCMTGTGAGACAGAGGGGTAGTAGTTTTGCATGATGGGGCTCCAACCCTGTTGCCTTTTGAGGTACCGTGTAGTCTTACAGCATCTCCCCATATTGCTCTCTGTGCATCTGTTGTCTTTCCTAGGGGATCTAGGTACACTGGCAGAAATACTTTGAAGTTTGTGATTATTTTGTTCATTTTCTTTACCAGTGTTTGAGTGCTGTTTATGTGATGTTTTCCCTTTGTTTTTATGTTCTTTTCCTTTCTTTTTTTTTTTTTTTTTTTTTTTTTTNAAGTCTGTTGTCTTTCTGATGAGCAGTAGCAATGTTTTAGGTATATCTGCTTCCAAGGCTACAGCACTAATCAGCAATGCTGTTCTGACATTTTCTGAGTGTAGTTTGCGTATTAAGCCGGGCAATTGCTTCCTCTATCCTTCCTCTCTTCRGATTATTTTAACCATGTGAGTTAAAAAACAAAGTCTTAAGTCTTTCAGTTGAAAATGTCAATATGGAAAAGTTGTCAAAGCAAGCAACAGATCACTCAGCTACACACAGCAGTAGTTTGGAGGACAGTGCTCCTTTAAGGCAGATTAAAACTGATAGGATTAATTCTAAAGATCAGCTTGGCTTTATCYATGTGTCATCCTAAGAGATGTAATCACGTTAGAGACATCCTTTACCTGAGCAATGTTTTAAGACTGTGGTGCTCTTTTGATTTCCTTAATTTGTCATATGCCTTTCAATACCTTTCTTAACGAATATGTCTCAAATAGGCCTCTTGAATATTGAGATGATATTAATAGTTTGTAAAAGCTGTTTGATTCTATTTACCTCCTTTGTACTGAATGATCAGAGTCCTTAGGATGCCTACAGGTATCCGTAAATGCTCACTTGAATTTAGAAAGAAAGGAAATAAAAACATGGTGGYGGACTGAGATCAATAGGTCTCCTAAAAATTAGAAACACTTCCAAAGATATTTCTTGTGGCCTGGGAGAAAGGAAAAAAAAAAGGTGTGAAGGAAATATCYTTTCGGGCTTTTGCCCATGACAAACAACCCCAGCAAAATGCCAAGCATGAAGATAATAAGACTTAGTGAAGATAACTCCTCCTCTTGGACATCCTGGTCTCAGGTGCCTGCAAGGGAAGAAGCTCTTTGTGTCCCTTTGCCTCTCCCTACAAGGGCACCAGTGACGCAGGTCCRCATTTCCCCCAGGCTCATGAGGTCCAGGAAGGGACTCTCTAGCGGTTCAGGTCTTCCCTGAGGAGGTGACAGAGGGAGGGCAGAAGCTGGGAGCGTGAGATGTAGAAACTGCCTCAGTGGAGACTGGGGCTACTGGAGCTCTTCACCAACAGGGGGGAGTGCCCTGCTGTGCCTTTCCTAGACTGACCCATGCCTGAACTGCCCGACCAACTTTGTTTGAAGTTGTTTTTCTGTATTTCCACCTCCCTTTATTGCCTGTCCTTCAAAATGTCTTGTTTTCCGTTTGTCCTTCCACTCAAGTAATATTTGTTTCTGAAAATTATATTTCCTCACTAAATGGCTTTCAGCTGCAAATTATATACAGACACAGAGACATATAGTGGAATTTGTACAACCATTGTTTTTACAGGACATTGKTTTTTTCCTGTCTATTTATTTCCACTGCCAACACTCCAAGGCAAGAACTGTCCTTATTTTCTGCTTTTATGGARTCTTAAGTAATTAAGTGTATTAAGTAATATAATTCCACCACTCTTTATAAACTTATTCTGCAACTGCCATTAGGGAACCAGCAGGGATCTGGAAATTGGCTGGTTATGTTAGAGCTCCCATAGTTTCTCTGCCAACATGCAGTCATTTGGTTCATCAGGCCAGATTCTGTTTACTGGTTTCTTCCTCAAGTTCTACCCCAGACAGACCTTCTGTAACCAAGAAAATGATGTAGACCTATGTCTAAAAACRGAACGTTTTACTGCCCTTTGTAACCTCAGAACAAAATGCAACCAGTAGAGCAAAGGATTACAGCAAGCATGAAGACCCATGAAACTTCACTTAAGAACAGCCTTTTCAATTCACTCAAGAGGAAGCAAATTCAAGCCCATAAGATCAAAAATTGTGGAATAAGAAGATAAATAATTAGAAAAAATATAAAATTGCTTCTGTTATAGAAGCTTAGTTTTGKTTGTTTGTTTGAGTCTATTTCTTTGACCCTAGTTATTTGTTTTCCAGGACTGTAATCATGGAGCTACATTTAGGTTATGTGTAACTTTATTCTAAATAATTATGAATGTTGGTCTCCTACTTTTAACATATTGAGTGTGAAAGAGTCTCTGAAAGGTGACCAGAAAAATCAAGTGCTGAAAGTGTAAAACCAATAAACAGGATCAGTTGTGAAAAGTGAATAAACAGACTGCAAGTAAGATTAAAGCTGGCAGAGGCTTAATGACTATATAGTTAAATTCTGATTGCTTCACAATAGCAACATAGCTTTGAATTTCTTTTCAGTTGTAAGAACTTKACAGTGCCTATATCTTTTCTCCAGAATTATTTTTGTTGTTATTCAAGTATTCAAGCCTTTTTTTTTCCCCAAAACAAAATCACCTCCTATTCCCTGACTGAGTGTATATAACTTCTCCCCCACAGACCTAGTATATGCAGTCCAATGATCCATACAGACCCATTTACCAAGAAATCTGCAGAAATCGTGGGTTGTCTTAACTGTCAGGTTCAACCATCCTGTCACCACCAAATTAAAGCTGTGGCTGAAAACCAGTGTGGTTGAGAGGCAGAAAAGCAGAGTGTTTTCATCTTGCATAGGTAATGCAAATACAAAAGAAAATTCACTCTTGTTTTTTGTTTTTTCTTTTTCCTCAATTTTTTTTCTTTTGGTATTGATTGGGTCAGCATTCAATGAAGAAATTTTCTGTGCTGCTTCACTGAGTGCTGTAAAGCCTGCAGCATAGGTAATTGGATTGCTGTTCTTGTGATGGTTCCTCCTGGAAATATCTCTCTTCACAGACAAGGAAAATATTTAATTTAAATGATATGTTTTAGTCCCCTTTGTAACAGCTCAGCGGCATATCAGGCTTATCTGCATCCAGTGAACTCACAAAGCTGACTGCCTATTTTCATTAGATCACAGGCGAATTGCTTAGTTTATTTTACTTGCTGTATTTGTAGTAATCAGTGCATCTTAAAAGCATTTCTACACATTCAGTAATGAAATCCTTTGCCTCTGGGTCCTCGCAGTGCTGTTTGGATCTTCAAAGTTCCTGCAGAAATAATGGACTGGCAAGTTTCCGTGCGGCTGTGCGCTCCAGCTTAATGTTCCAGCAGTCGAGCTGTGTTGAGTGCTGAAATCTCGCATTTCTTCAAATGCCGTTTGCATAATTCAACACCCAGATATTCGCTGCTGTTGTTACAATACACTGGGGATAGCATTTACTTAGAACAAAACACCCCGGAGACGAGAAACGCGCTCGCGTCCTGCGCAGAACAAGGGGCCGCGCTGAGCGCTGGCCTCCCCGCGCAGGGAGCCGGCAGCTGGCGTTGGCTGCTGCGTGGCGGGAGGCCGGGGCTCCCCACAGCCCGTCCTACAAACCATCGGGGGGCTCGGCCCCACCTCGGGCAAGGCAGGACGTTCTGAGTGCCGTTGTCATCGCCTCAGGGGCGATTTGGGCAGGATTTTCTGAGATGTGAGAAAAGAAATGAGGTTTGTCCTGGCTCCTACTGCTGAGGAGACCTATTGGGTTGATTCCAATGACATGTATGGGGCCCAAGGGCCAAAGTGGTAATGAGGTCCTACCAATGGACGATTTACAGTTAAACATGGCTTGGATAGAAAGATTTCAGATTCTTTCAGTCTGCTGCCACAACCACTGCTGAACATACTATAAGCTGCATTTTTTAATTAAACAGACAGAATAAAATGGAGAAAAATAGTATTGAAAATGAAAATATTGCTTTCTCCTGTTATTTGTAAGAGTCACTCTAAAGGAAATGCCAGGTTCGACATACCTTTATGAAGAAAGCATCTTCTGTGGAGGGGGTTGTGAGATTTATTTATTGAAATGAACAGTTGTGGTTGGGATAAATTTTTCCAAAAGCCAATAACATGGAGGGCTCAGAAAAGGATGTCAAAGATGGAAATATATTTTTTGCTTCTCCTTCTTACCTTCTATCTCTGCCTTTCCCCATTTTGCTCTCATGGCTTTTTGGCCTCGCAACCCCCTCTCATCTACATTTTCAATTTTCCCCAGGGAATGTGAGAAAAAGAGGCGTGGAGCAAAAACCCTTTACTCTCAATGATGCCTTTCTTTCAGAGGTAGGCACAGATTAATCTTTGTTCTTTCTAGGGAGAAGAGCTGAAGGTGACTACTGTTTCCACTGAGAGGAAACTCCACTGTGATACCCGACTGGGTTTTTCTCCTTTCTTCTGGTCCCCTTGTGGCTATGTCCACAAAATTTCTAACTTTTTGCGTCAGGAATCAGAGGAGCCCTCATCCACACTGCCTCTGTGGCAGCAGGGCCAGAGCTGTATCATTTCACTATCACAGTGTGGGAACTCTACAGATTTCAGTTGACTGAAATCAGGTCACAAACGGAGAAAGGACAAATGTTAAACGATCTGTTGACACAGTTTCTTTTGCTCAAATTTTCCTTGTCGAAAACTTGGGTGATGACCCGTGTCTCTCTACTGCTCAGACCAGCACAGCTCCAAGCAGCCATATAAACCTGTGTAGAGCATGGCAGCTGCACACAAATTATTGGCTTTCCTTTCAAGTAAGAGCTCCTTTTCCTAGATCTTCTCTTGCTAAATTAGCAGTCCCTGTGTTATCTAAATCTGAAAGGAAAGACTGCCCCCAGTTTTGGCTCCGTTTCTCATGGAAGTCAATAGCAAGCTAATCAAAAGCAGACAAATAGGATACTTGCTGTTTGGAGCTTAATGGTTCACGACTCTAAATGAGCACTGTGGTTTCTCTTATCTGTCATGGTCTTCCTCTCTACAGTATTTCACCCTGAAATCTGAGAGATAAACTTTGAAGTTTAAAGAGAGAAAAACACAAAAAAGATTGGATACATCATCTTCATTTGAATATCTCTTCATTCCTAAAGCTCCACTGACATACAGTTCACATCAGGACAGTTTGTCGCAGATGCAGAAAAGTGAGCTGAAAATGTAAAAAAAAGAATCTGTGTGAAAGATTTTTGTGCTTGTTCTCAAGAGTGATATGCATGATACTTGCTCCAAACCAGTATGCTGGCCACTTATACTACCAGTGGGAATAAGGAATTTTGTACCATTTAGCTACAGACTCTTGTAGGACCCTTAAGCAATAGAAATGAGCATGAGCTAGTACAGTTGTACAGCGTTATGAAGACCTTAACTGCAGGTTCACCTGCAAGATCTGATTCAAAACCTCTATCTCCTAGCACAAAGTTTAGGAGAAAAGTGTTTTTAATGCAAAAGTCAGACAGTAAGTAAAAAAGTAAGAGAGATCCAATCTGGAGAAGATACTAGAGAATTACCTGAGTTCTTAGTGAAGATGGCATTATTAGCTGGACTCCTCCTGGGCAGGTAAAGCAGAGACGACAGTCTTCACTAGTAATAGTACTCAGTGGAAGTTTAATGGGAACATAAATGCACTACACAGGAAGGTCTTAGAGCTGTTTCAGACAGGTGAAATGGCCAGATGAGTTTCTGAGGGCTGAAGCACTGTGCTCTGTTCAAAAGGAAAAATGTTTCAGAAATGAACAAAACGACAGTGAAGTGACTTGCTTTGTAGAAGAGATATTTTTTTCTCCTTGAAAGCAACATAAAAGAGGTTCACAAAAGGAAAAGGTTTGAAAAAAATTAAGAGCTGCAGAAAGCAAGAAGGAATAATTTAGTGAATACAGAAAGATTACCTGTGACTCCCAGATTATACTTTTCCAGAAAAACATTGCCTCTTGGAGATCAAGATCATATGGGAAAACAAAGAGGTATTTGAAAGCAATTTTGCCTAAGGAAGTCACACAAAAGAGACTCTAAAGTCTATTGTTTAGGGCTTTTCCACGTCTAAATTCACTTCAGTCCTTTCAAAATCCACAGGGCATTCAACTGAGCATATGTAATGCTATATGGTAAAGTTGTGTAAACTGTCTCCATCTGGTATTTACATGATATTTACATGCTTTAAGAAGTCCAGAATCTTCACCAAATCTTATTTCCTCAATATATCACACTATGACCACATGAAGGCACTGCAACCATTTAAAGGGTTAATACTTTTCTCTCTGTAACGTGGTCATGTAAAACGAAGTATGGAAGGAATAGAAGCAATCCCAAGAGATCTAAGAGGAAGCCTATAGTTTCAGAAACAAGTCATTTTTTTTTACATCCTTGCTTAATACATCTTGGTAGGGATGTATTTCAGCGGCAAACACTCCCTCAGTACTTCCTACAATACAATTTGCTTATATAATTCAATTTGGGAACTCCAAATGAGTATGCTTCCTTTCTGAAAAGCATGGAAAAACCAATGACAGATGTCACAAAAAAACCCTCCTCAGAGATAAAAGCACCAGCTGGGCTGAAATTTCAAAATTATGCTTACATGGAATGATTTGACAATGTGCAGTCTGTGTATATGTTAGAAAACCTTTTTAAAGGTCTTTGAAATAGTTTATTTTCTGGTATTTTCTGATCTTAACAGATTAATAGTTACTCCAGGCATGTGCTAATTACAGGGTATTTGTGGAACCATTCAAGCAACAGAGGATATTTTCTTTGGAAAGAATCAATATTTAATATGCATATATGTTGTTTTATATAAAGCTTGTGTCTTAGTCCATTAATGTGATCCATTTACATCTCACAGTTTTGGAATAACTTGCTCCAGTCCTCAGGTTGTTGCTTTTGGCCCATTTCTTCTTAAACTGAATCCAGGTTTTTAGTGACTTTTTTATCTACTTTTTTATCAGCTGCCTACAAACCCTGCATATCTGGCCTTATCC
The DNA here is from genome assembly GCA_003342815.1 of Eudromia elegans. NCBI lineage: Eukaryota > Metazoa > Chordata > Aves > Tinamiformes > Tinamidae > Eudromia > Eudromia elegans. Next base: position 262,713 of record PTEX01000091.1, on the reverse strand, counting down.
CTTCGCTTCATCCTTCCCTTTCTCCATCTGCATACTGAGTCTGTTGGTGTTAAATAACAAATCAAAATAGTAAAATTGAAATGACCCCAAATCACACACAAAAATTATTGTTCTGCCAAAAACATCTTTATTTGACCCCATTGTCAGGCTCAAGAGCTTAGTGCTAAAGCCCCACCTTGCCGTTTTTCTCCTTCCTCTGAACAACCATTTTCCCCCTAAGATCTGCCCCCCTACACATGTCCCCAAATATTACCTTCTGTTTATCACAGAAATGTTGCATTTGGCTTCTGCCTATCTTCAAGAAGCCACCAAAGTGTACTGACAAACACGGTGTGTTGCCAGCTTTTTGAAGCCCCGTGGGTATCCCCTTAGGAGAACTCTGTGCCCGCTTCATATGCCGACGACTTTGTGTCCCTGTGCCTTGCACTCCTGGGAAAATCTTTCCACGTATAAGATCAAAGCTCATTTTGCTCCTTTAAAATCTACCTCAGCTATTATTTTTTGATCCTGTCACTTGCCTCTCTGTAAACATTCTTGCTATTTCATATATTTAGAAGGCAGTAAAGGTGAAGAGACTAGTGTGCATATGTAACAGCAAGCACAACATAAGCATATATAAGACTAATTCCTTGTCATCCCTTGTAACATTATTTCTAATGTGAATTGCAGCCTTTGGGACCCACAGTTTCATTTTTCTATCTGTCTATATACTGTCATTTTGGATTGTACTATGATTAATTATAAACATAGCTTTTCCCTTGCTTTTCCTCCATTACCACATATTCTTCCTCAGAGACTGAGTTATAGATACTCCCAATGTCCATTTTAGTTCTGCCCACAAGCATGGCATGAATCTCACTTAAATCCATTTTTCTTGGCTTAGTCATATCTATACTTGTACTCATTTTATATACTCTAAAAAGCCCCGTGGAAAATTGTGATTCTCCGTGGAAGATGGAGAGAGATTTGAGCTTTTAATTTTGAGCATACTTGCTGCTTGCAGATCCTCTAAACTTTTCTAGAAAATGCCTGATAAATGTTAAAACTTTGAAAAAAGCTAGAAATCTTCAGAATTCTTGCTGAAGTACATAGTCTTGATGACTAAAAATAAGATAAAGAATATATTTCAATTCTTGCATATCATGAAAAGTATGTATTTTTTTTTCTAGTTTCTGTTAGGAGGGATTTAGTTTCTCTATGGAACATCAGAACTCCATCTTTCTCTATTAACAAAAGATGCATGCAGAGCCAGTTCTCTGCAATCAATTGCAAATCTGCATGCTAACTGACCATCTGCCATGAATCACTACTTTTAGATAAATAGTATAAGATTTGTAGGTAGTGAAACAAAACATGCATCACCATCTCGCTCTCATATATTTCTTTTCACTCATTTTTTTATTTATTTCCAAAATAATGCTGATATTTATGCTGCTGTCAGCTTTCAGGATGAAAGTAACCTTCCTCTGTGTGCTTTGCAGTACAGATACTGAACTGGGGGAGGACAGAATTGATACATCAACTTACGTTTAGAAAATAGGCTTCTAAAAAGGTGAAAAAAATCTTTTGTAATGTTTGGTTTGGTTAAATTTACAATTATATGTTATTGCTCATTGAAAAAAAATAGGAAGAAAAAAATGGAAATTTCCATCTGTGGAAGTAGAATAATAAAAAACTAACAGCGTCAATGTAGATGCACCATTATACCATCACTTCTACTGATCTCAGTTATTGACTACGGCTGTCATTATTGTTATTGCAGCTATTATTGCATGGAAGGGCTGGTTGGAAGGCACCTGTGTAGATCATCCAGTCCAGCCACCTGCTTGAAGCTGGACTGTCTCCAGCTCTGGATCCAACCAGTCATGACTTAAGTCTAGTTAAATATTAAAAATCTACAAGGATGGTGCCCTCAGCACTTTTCTGGGGAACCTCTTCCAGAGATGCTTCAAATAAAGAAGTTTTTCCTAATGACCAACATGAACACTCCAAATTGCAATTTGAGGCTCTTTCCATTTATTGTGTCACTTGCTGCTGTCAGGAAGACTTTGACTCTGCCATCTTCGTACTGCTCTTTTGACTATGTGTGAGCTGCTATTAAATCTTATATTAGCTTCTTCTTCACTTCTCTAAACAAGCCTCAACCTCCCCCAGCCTTTCCTAGCACATCGTATTTTTCTGATCTCCTTAGTAGTCTCCTCCTGAATATTTTCCACTTCCTCTATATCCTTCTTGAATTTGGGATTTCAAAACAGTTGTTTCATTAGTGCTAAGGGCAATAACAACTCCTTGTAACGTGCTGTCTGTGCTTCTTCTAATATAGTCCACTGTGCAATTTCCCTTACTATCAGCTAGAACTGAACCATATCTGACTTGCACCCTATAATCCCAGGTCTTTTCCAGGAAGGCTGCCATACAGCCTGTTGTGTCCAGCTTGCCCTGATGGAGAGAGTTATCGGCCTTTCAGGCAGAACTTATCACTTCTCTGTATTTAACTGATGAGGCGTCTGTTTACTCAGTTTGCCACGTATTGAGGTTCACCTGAACCCTTCTATCTATTGTGTCAGCCACTTGCTTTTCTTTAAAATCATTTGAAAAAATGTTGAAGATGCCCTCTGTATCATCAACCAGGTCAGTGATGTAGAATATAGATGCTGGTATTGATTCTCAGGTACTTTGATTCCTAGTGGTCATCAAACTGGTATGAAGCCATTGATCACTGTCCTTAGAGCCTGGCAGTCCAGCCAATTTTTGACTCAGTCTGTTCTTCCAGCCTGTACTGCTTCAGCTTCCAAAAATAATGCTGTGAGAGATCGTGATAAAGTCTTGGTCAAAGTGTATGGATATGTCATGGTTCTGAGTGCACTGACACTCTGCACTCTGGCCAGCCTCACCTGGGAGCCCACTCACATCCTCTGCCCACGGGCCAGTTAAGCTCATTGCCAAGAGAGATCACAGGTCCCTGCCAACCTCGACTATTCTGCAGTTCTGCAAAGGTAATTTGGTTCTCACAAACTGAAAAAAAATGTTCACTGTGACCTTTGGGTACTTGGAAACTGATTGCAAGACGACGAGCTTCATTTTCTTTAACATGACCAAGGTAAGGCACACCAGCTAGCCCTGTATCCTTCTTATTTATTTATTTATTTATTTATTTATTTATTTATTTATTTATATTTATTTTTAAGATGTGCGTAGTTACCTTTTTTTTTCCCTGTCATTTTTTTTCATAGATAATTAATAGCAGCATTGCAATTACGATGGCCATATTTTTCAGCACACTTGGGTGAAATGTGTCCAGACTCATTGGTCTGAATATACCCAGCTTCCCTAAACAGTCCTTGTGTCATTGCTATACATGTTATCTGACTGAAAAGGCACATGTAGAAGTCTGGAGATTTGCCTGTGAGAATTAAGACAGAAAAGTACTCTTGAACTTAAATTCACATTATTTTTAATTACCTAAATTTGTTCTATTTCCTTTTTTTTTTTTTTTAATTTTCATTTATTTGGGGAATGCAATAAGTTAGCTGGAATCAGGCAGCCTGAATGCAGAAAGAATGTTTGCAGAGGGATTTAATGTTGTTTAATGCCTCCACCTAATTTTTTTTCAGATCATCCTTCCTGTGTAATTCCATGTAGATAAGCCAAAAGTACTAAGCGAAATGTACATATATTACTTATTCTGAAAAAAAAATCAAAATATTTTAAGGTTAAATAAATGCTTTTTTTTTTGTAAAGTAATACATGGATAATTTGCTAAAATTGATTAAACCATTCACATTAACTAGTTTACCACCCATTCTAGTATTTATTAGGCAGAGGAGTATCTGAATGAAACATATATTATACTCAGTTCAATTTAATATGAATTACCATACCAATTTATTATAAAAAACCATACTGAATATCCACTTAGTTGTAAAATATCCCTAATATTCCAGCTTGTTAAAAAAGGCCATTTTGAGATCTCTAAGGCAGCTTATGAATTGCATAATATATTAGATGACTTTATGTGCAAGCCTGATTCTCCAAACCAGCACTTACATGCAAATTCTTCTGCACTGATTTCTGTCACTTCTGTCCTACAGAAAAGTGATATTTCTTTCACATGACTTGAATGTTTTTCAAGTCTATATGCAATAAAATTATTCACGACAAGTCTATTTATCAGAGTAATCATCTTTTCTTTAGTAGTGGCGACTACATAGCAATGGTATGGACAAACGGCAAACACTTCAGCCAAGGGTGAGCCGATAGGAATCATTTGTGGGTGAAAAAAGGTGCAGCCTAAGCAAATATGTGGCAAATCTTGCAAAATGGCAGAGATGATGTAGACTGATGGAAGAGAATATTCACGTGTCACTAGTGAGTCTGCCCTCCCACTCTCTTGTTCATCTTCCTTGACTTAAGCAAAGTCTGAAATGTAATGAAACTATGACATTTTGCCAAGCTTTTTATTCAAGGAACTTGCAAAAGGCTGGAATCTGTGTGTCAGGGATGCTATTTTCTGTCACTTGTTGCCAGATTGAACCTGCACGATGGAGGGGACCCAGGCCCTAGGGGGCCCTAGCTCTGTGCTCAGCACCAGCAGAGGTGTGCAGGGATGGTGCTTCGCTTCAGCTCCTGGATCCCACTGAGAAACACAGGTTTTGAGGTCGGGTGCTGTCACAGTAACATGACTTATTTGACACTTGAGCTGGCCCCTGCTTCTGGCCGTGGACTGCAATGTAATTGCACCAGCCTGCCCAGAGCTGGGAGGATCCCTTCACTGCTCAAGGGTGGATTTACTGGAGAAAAAATGTGGGTAGAAGTTAACCAAGACAGCAACAGCACTACATTTAGCACTGACAAATGCATCTCACTCAGACCCATAAAGGACCCATGAAATGGCCTGATGTCTCTTGACCAGACAGGTTCCATCTCTGCAGAAAAGTAAAAAGAAAGCTGATGATAAGCTAAGAGTACATGTGTAGCCACTGGGGTTCCAGTCTCATCATGTAGAATTTCTTTAAATTGCAAGCTATATTTTCAAATCTGCATAGAAAGTTTTTGACCTAGAACATGTCAGAAAGTGATAACTAGAGAAGCCTGCACTAAAGATTATAGATTATAGCTTTTCCTGTGCTTTTTATGCATAGAACATTTCATGATGCTTCTGTAAAGAGTGCAAACTCCTATGGGAAAAAATATTTCATATATCAGCAAACACACTGCCAAGTCTACTACTACAAAAACATAATGAAAAAAACGCATCAGCTTGCATGGATGCCTGAAAGAGTATTTGACTACTGTAAATTTGTCTCAAAATAATTTTACAGAAAAACTAAAATTTTTCATAAGCAGAAAAGAACATAAGAAGATATCGATAACTAATGTCATAAAAAATGTGGACTGAACAAAGAAAGCCAAAGAGAAAAAACCCCTACCTATTCAACCCCTTCCTTGTAGATAATGTGTGAACTCTAGAAAACTGCAATATATAACACCTAGGTGTATACTTCTGAATCTCCTACTGCCAGGGATCTTACTGAAATTTAAAGAACGAAAGCCTAGTTATAGAGCAGCCAAATGAAAATTCACCTTTATTTGCATACTGTCTATACATCAGCCTTTTCTTAATGAACTAAATTCTAGCTGCTTTGTTCTGTTTTGATTTTTTTTGGCTATTTGAACAAGTGCATTGAACTGGAAAAGTAAAACCACAGGTTTTCTGAATAAGAACATGCACAGACCTTATTAGAACTCTGCAAACCGTAATCAACAATTTAGGAGAAATATCTTCTGTTACTTTAGCTTATTTTTTCCAGTGTGTCTACATAGTGCTCTACTCTCATTCAATCAGTAATTTGTCTGCAGAATCTTTCTTCCCCATTAACTGATTAGAAACAGTTTTGATGAGTACAAATAGTGGATATTTGAGCTATACTGGGTAGATGGAACTTTTATATTTTAGATTATTACTGTTGTATTAACAGGATGACTATATAAAAGAAGAATGGTTTCTCTACCATTTTCTACCAAGCGCAGTATTAATAAATATATATGGGAGAACTAAGCTTCAGAATCTGTAAGACTGAACAGAAGAAATGAGAAATAAGGAAATGAAGCAGACAGAGGGAAAGGTGAGCAGGATATTACAAACCATGACATTTCCACAGAGACTAGCTGAGTCCTTTCACACAGAGTCCTTAGCACTGTCTCTGCTACGAGTAACAACCCTGCCAGCCGCAAATACCACAGAAACTGGATTTTGCAGGGAGCAGTTACAGAAGACTTTCATAAAACTYTGGACACAGCGAGACTCGGTTACTTAAATTGCCACAGTGAGGAAGCTCAAGGGGAAACAATCACTAACTCATGCTGAATGTGAAAGAGTTCATGTCAGCTCAGCTTGTGCAGCTCTTCAGTCTAGCTCTCTGTAACGCTTCTGATGGCGAAGTTGGATCAGCACCTCATGCCCCACTCAAGACGTCAGATCAGCTGACACCAGTGTTTAATTCTTTGGAGAATTAGAATGATTTTACCTCAAAATAGGAAAATACTTGAGCAATACTTGATTTGTTTTTAGTCTACTCTACCATATAATGAAAGAGCAAGTGGGACGAAAGAGCATCTAGTAACTAAAGGCAGCATGCCTCTGCTTCATCTAATKCTCCTCTGGACTACTGCAGGCTTGGACATGTGGGCAGCATGTGGCCACGTGCCCTGGGTGCTCCCCTCCTCCGGCTGTGTGGACAAGCACCGGGACTGCAGCACCTCTGCCACGGGTGCGGAAGCTCCCACCACCAAGTGGCTGAATCCCTCTCTGAAAGTCCTTCTCGCCCTGGGTTGCCTGGAAAAAATCATAGGATTGCTGCTCTTCTCCTTAMATTTTATATAGTAATTATATAAGCATTGATGCTGTATTTTATAGCACAAAGAGGTCCTGGATTTGGGCTACATTGCACTAAACAAAGTACTGGTGTGGCGTGCAACAGTTCTTTACAGGCTTAGATTGTATTGGTGTGGGTAAATAAAGCCTTACAGGTATTTGTCTTTGGCTTTTGGCTAACTGATGTCATCTGGTCACAGCAACATCATTAAATTCTGGTAGTTTTCAAAATAGGATGACTGGATCCAAACTGCTTTTTGGAATAAAATCCTAGACTGAGCTAAGTCCCATGTCATGGCTTTGGTAGAATGCTAGTTGTCCTGGGATCCATCAATATTTAGAATCAGGTTTTGATACAGTGACTAAATATGAGAATATATTATGACAGAGTTCATCACTGAAGCTGATTGGAAACTTCTGTTTCAATAAAATTCCTTCCATGATCAGAAAAGATCTTGAACAAGCTTTTAAAGCTACTCTTCAAAAATCTAATCTCAGCATGAAGTATGTCACAGGTTAAATACAGAATGTGTTATTTAACAGTTGTTTAAATAAGCTATTTAGATGAGAGTCTTAGAAACKCCATGAAAAATAATTGAATTAGTTGTTCCTCAAGGGAACTAGCTGCTCTGCAACTGCTATATAACTCYGATTTAATGACTGTGACTTACAAATATCAGTTCATTACAGTGATCAGYATTGGCAAGCTCATCACCGGCACGGCTTCTTTAATTACGCTTTGGTCCCTAAAACTGAATTATGTGCTAGTTTCAGGCTGGTTGATCAYCACAGAGGACAAGTACCCTTGACCTGACTGTGCCACTGTCTCCTGTGATGTGTAGAAGGGACAACAGCATTGCAGAGCTGTGCTCTTATCCAGACACCTGGGTAGGTTTTTACACTATAACCTGGACATTTTSTAGCATGTGTAAAGTCTAAAGACAGCCAGAGCTGATAAAACATACCAAAATCCTTTTTTTTTTTTGGTAAAATTTCATAATGTAAAGAAATTAAATAAAATACTTAGTGACTAGCTGTCAATTTTAGAATGAAGATAGATCCTAAGAGCTAAATAAATAATTTCAAAAACTATGTAGGTGGCTATATTGTATATCATTTTTTGTAGTATTTTTACAAAGTACAATCTATATTTTCTGGGTCCCCTTCAGACTATGAGTTAGTAATTTTGATGGATATATTCTAGCTGTGTGTTACTGACTTTAGTTGAGAGGGTAGTGTTCTTCGTAATGTTAGCTAAACAAATAGTGGAAGGATGACTTAGATAATGCTGTTTACTCAATATGGCTTTGAAAAGAAGAATATGGCTGTGATATACGTTAACTGATATTAGAACCGCCTAAATAGACCTTTATAATGAAATTTATACAATCCATGATGAATGTGTAGCCATTAATTGGATTAATTTTCTTTAAGTTAGAAGACAAACATCCGGAAAGACAAATGTGTGAAAAAGTGAAACAGGTGGGGAAAAAAAGGAAAGTGAGTGGGAAGATGTAAAAAGGGGATAGAAAAAGCATTTGAAAGCCATTTAGCTCAGAGCATTTTACAAAAAAAGACTTCTTAGAAGTCGTAATGTATATGACAATGTAAGCTAAGGTAGCAGACTTCAGAACATTTACAAATAATTCATTTTTGTCAAAATAGGTTGAAAATCAACTGCTACATCTAAGTTGCTCAAGGATGAAACATGCTACCTATGACTTTAAAACATCCGGGACTCCTAGTTGATGTTAGAAAACATAACCTCTCCAGTCTGTTTTCAGTGGATTTTGAATTCCTTATGATTTTTTTCCCTTTTATCTTAACTATTGTGACAACCTACAGTAKGAATACCAGTCTGCAATAATTTTCAACACTGAAGAAGTTTTCACCATTCTCATTGCTGTGTTGCAGAGCTGCAGCAAGCCCTGTTAGTACTTTAACACTGGGCTGCCAAAGAAACTACTCAAACTGTATTTAATAGTGAGTGATTGRAGACAAGAAGCCAACGATTGTGAAAACTGATTTTGTTTGACCAAATAAAAATAATATTCTCATAGCTGTAATCAAAAAAAAGAAAGAAGCACCATTTGACTAACATGTATAGTTGTCTGCCRTCCTCAGATGGTTTTGCATTCTAGTCTGCTCAGTGACAATAAGGCAGATAATAGCCTAAGACTGTTTGACTTGATGAAATGGAAACAGAAATTTTATTCTCAGTACTCTCAAAAATACCTACCAGTTGGTAAAATCARTTTTTAAAGGGGAAAAAAATGCTCTTCAGGAAAGCAGACACTGAATGTGGCAGGGAAATTGTCTTCTTACTTTAATTTGAAGGATGAATTTTAACTAAGAGCTCTCAGAGCTACACTGTGCCTCTTGGCACTTTACTGAACAAGTATGCCTGCTAATTTAGGGCAACACTTCCTGAATAGACAGCACGTTGGAAAGCACACTGAAAAAGTTCATTTTAGCCTTTGGGCTGGTCTAATTGAGGGCTATTATCTATTTTGTCCTTCTTGTGAAAAGTACTTTATAAAATGGACTCCACTTTGTAYTTCTTTTCATAAAATTCAGCTTTAAGGCTATTTTTGCAAATGAGTATAATTTTAATTACTCCAATATACTCTTCATTTAGGCTGATATATGTTTTTTCATCTAACTTATAGATACTTCTACATTAGAAAACATGTGAACCAGATATTTTTACTAGATTTAGAAGGCTCATATTAAAGAAATTTTGARGAAGAAATGGACTTTACTACTTAGTATTTACAATGTAGAAGAAATTGCCAACTCTCAACTCTCTTGAAAGATTACATCAAGAAAGGCAAGCATATGCAATATTTGCAGAAGACATATCTTACCACAGAATGAAAGAGCAAAAAATAATTTGGATTAAAGTTTTGTACATATATTKTTATATCTAAATATTTCTTGTAATGTCAGGAATGAACTTGCATCAGCTTGCTCTGCTCAAGAAACACTGACAAGCCATCCCCAGCTTGAGAGGGGATTCAAAATAAAATGTCATGTATTACCCACGAGGTGCTTTGGAGGGCAGCCAGGGCTGATGCAGTCAGTTGCAAGAGCTCTAATTCACTTTGGGCTGCTTTTGTGAAGGTTTGTTCCAGCAGAACATCCTGCCTCTGCAGGCTAGATGCTACTGCTGTAATCACCTGAAGTCACGTGTGGAGGCTTTATCACAGCATGAATASTGTTTGCATAGGGTTGTGTTGAGGCAGTGCTGCCCATTATGACCTAAACTATACAAGATGTAAATAATCAGAGGAATGGGATTTTGGAAAGTTATTTAACAGTATAGGTATACTCATTGCTTCATACAAAGCCATACCCTACTTCAAAACCTCTTTAAACCTTCAAAACCTCTATTTCACAACAGAAAATGTGAGACTAAGGTGATTTTAGCAGTGTTGTTTTTTATTGGAGCAATGTCTTTCCCAGCACATAAAACCTCATCTTTTCATTCACTACCTCTAGAATTTTTCACACTTTATGGGAAGGTATTATATTGAAAGAAATGTGTGTGTACTGCACAGCAAGAATGAAAATAGAAAGCAATTTGTCATTTGATCTAACAAAGTAGTATGTCCTTTTTCCAGAATACATAGAGCATCAGCGGGGTTTTAGTTCAGCATCTGTTAAAATTAATTTCTTCTGACATAAGAATACTGACTCGGGCAGGAGAAAAGTCTCCACAGGTCTCATGAAAAGCACTGATTTCATGAAAAGCAGGGATGAAATCCACACCCTCCAACTCCTTGTTTAGTTTGGATTTTATGTGTCTAAGAAGGACCTTCTTAGAAAGCAATCTACTTGTCCACATGATGAAATTTTTCAATTGCACAGCTGAGACCGGGGTTTATAGTGGGAATTATAGACAGAAGGTGAGTCTCAACAGCTCTGCTGATTGGAGTGTGGATGCTTAGGAAGTTGGTTTGAGTGTTCCAAATAGAGTCATTTCTCTTGTTTGTTATTACAGATTTCAGGAGGGGAGATTGCAGGTGGCTTGACATTCAAAATGTAAAATATGAGACTATTAGTCATCATTAAAAGTGAGCTAAGTAGAAAGTAGGATTAGTTTTCTATGACAGCTAATGTGTAACATGAGCGTTGTAACTAATATGACAGCTTTCCTGCTTCACCAAGAAGAGGTAGAGAAAGTTTTTTTTTCCTTTAAAAACAAAAAGATTTTTCAGATTCCCTTGTACATTAAATTTCTTTTTATAGAGAATAAATGATACAGAACTGTGAAATTAGATGTACGATTACAAAAATTCCTGAACACCCCACCTCTTCTAGCAGCTCCTATTTCTTTATTCTCACAGATGCTATGAATATTACATCTGTGATTTTTTCTCGGAATAGTGAGAAACTGAATACGGTAATAGGTGTTAATCACTTGCTTCACCAGGAGTAGCTATTGTGAAAGCTAACTAAATGATATTTTATTAACACAGTTAGATACGATGTTTTATTTTTCATTCATGCTTGTTATCATTCCATCAAGAAATCTTAATATTCCARACAGCAATGAAAGTAGGCACATCCTGGTGGGCTGAAGAGGGGAGTAATATATTTGGAGCGTGAAGGAAAGCACCTTCCGTGATTTGGGCTGGGACAATTATTTTCACAATTACTTTTTCCAAATATTAGAAAATATCTGTAATGTTTATGGTCAGAATAAGCCTATTTCAGCTTYTCTTTTGCAATCTGAAATGAACCAAATTATGGTACAAATGGGAAATGCTAATAAGAGCAAGAGAAAAACTGCCTTCACTTGTATGAAATAGGAAGACSTTCACTTTTTCACAGCTTATTTAATGCATCAGGAATCTTCATTAATTTTGTCCAAAAACAATAGAAATGGATTAAAAGGAAAAAAAAAAAAAGATCTTGCAGAAACAAGACAGGACTGAGAGGTGAATTGTTCACTGTTCTTCTGTTGCATCTTTATATATCCCTTCAGAAGTCCAAGTCTAGATCATAATTTGGTAGCCAGGTTCATAGGCAAATGATGTCCCTGGCCTGAAGAGTTTCTAGTCTACTGCTCCAATGAAGTGAATGTAACCAAATGTAGGAAAGAATGCCTGAAAATAATAGAACCCTGGTTTAGATGCCAGTGCACCTTGGGAGCACTGAGTCATGTGGGAATGTGTTGTTCTATTATAAATAAACACTATCTGTTACCCCAGCTACTGCTGTCTCCAGCCTTCATTAGGTAGGTCTTGGGAATGCCAGCTGTCTGCTTTTGCAGAGTGCTGAAGTTTTATAACTCCCACAGCCCTCTCTCCTCTAGAGGTGAATATAGACAAAAGAATTTGGACCTGATCAACTCTTCTGAATTTTTTGCAATTCTCCTTCCAGTATTCTGCTTACACAACTGTCCTTGTCCTTTCCTTGCTCATTCCATTCTTTAATSCTCTGTGACTCTACCTCTCTGTCTCTTATACATTTTCCAGGTAAAGAATGCACAATTTTATGTCAAAAAGTAAGTTTCACTGAATAGAATTTGCTATCATTAGCACATTGATTCTTAAAGCATAAAAATGCATATGACTGGTCCTAGATGTCTTTAAAAATCACTATATGTAGTATGTATGCTCATTATGTTAAGCAATTTATTTATATGGCATATAACCTAGCTATAGACTTATAGTTTGCAAACTTTCCACTTTCCTATGCTCTTTTCAATGGATTACCCTTACATATTCTGGTTTGACTTTGTATAGGCAAATTTTGCTTGGTTCTATCAAAAGTGTGTTATTTGCATGTGAAATTTGCGCTCAGTAGCCTCTCAGAGCAGGCCAGGGAATTACTAAAGGGATTATAAATCCCTTTATCTTGAGGCTGTATTCCTGACTCCCTATCACTTAGAAAATTACCCCTTCATGCATGCAAACTTCATCCAAATGCCAGTGCATGGACTCCTATCCCTGCTTGCACATTCTTTGTCTGAAGCCAAATTATGCAACACCCATAGGACTAATTTATTGTGAATAAAACCCAGAGTTATAATTTGTGCCTGTTCTCTAAAAGTGGACTTTTGAGGATACTCCTTGAATACTTTATGCCAAACATGATTGCTGAGATATTCATGAAATTAAAATGAGGGCCTCCAGCATTTCTGGCAATTCAGTTTACAAGTCCAGCTGCATTTGGCTTGTTATTAATGCAGCAATATCATTTTGCCTCTGACTTCTCTTCCTCTGTCTTTTAAAAGCCAATAAAATAAGTGATTGAGACAATTTAAATGGCCTATGTATTGATCAGTAAGCACATCTATTTCTCAAATTAATTTGCTTTTAAAACTCACATTGATTGTTATCAATTTTATCACTGACCTCAAAATCTGTCTTCTATTTGGAAGTCAAAATTTCATATTTGTTAACACAAGGAGTTATTGGCAGGAAGCTGTGTCTCAGGACATGAGATTACCATGCATTGACAAACATGGATTTAAAATATCCTGGTACATACCTGGTATAAATTAGTACAAAAAAAAGAAGACAAAGGACCTGCATTTTGTATGCTAGTCATGAAGGTCTCATAGCCTAGATGCTGTTTAAGTGAGAGAACTGCTATAAGATATTTATCRTGCATACAGGACTACAAGTCTATTCTATTCCTTAGCACATGAAAATGCTTTTTATAATAGCTGCTTTCTTTTGGGCAGGCTTCATAGAAGCCCCCAGCGCCAGGCATGCCCCACTCTGCTGCAGGCAGCTTTGGGTTTGTTGTGCAGTGGCAGCACGTTGCCTTTTCACAGAGTCCGCAGCGTCCCATTGCCTGGGGACCCTCGTCCTGGCTTTTCTGCACATGTTTAATTGGGCAGAGGGGTCCAGGGCCRGCCCTACCGCACACCTGCAGCAAACTCAGCATTTCAGGGATGTGGTGGGCTCAGTCTTAGGTAACATGCAGAGGACAGTTGCAGTGGTGACCAGTGTGCATCCTCCTGCTTCACCTCAAATGCTGCCACTGGACATCCACACCACTTTTAGGATGTCATGTCCTTTTGGTATTTTCCATTACTATTTTGATCCTTAGCAAAGACTGGATGTAACATTAGGGAAAGGCTAGGTCTCTCCATCTGAGGTACCTGATCATCATGTTTGTGCCCCTCTATTTTTTCCTTTAATGCACCTTCACTTTGAGAGCCTGGCATGTGCAGTACATCCACTTTCCTAGCCCCTTCAGCCACAAAACGGGTGACATATGTTGAGCTCCCCCCACAGAGGTGAGGTTTGGGAGTCAGATGTGTGGCAACAGGGTAATATTCATCAGAGGTGCTCTGTTCACTGAGTTTTCAGTGTTGTCTTCCCATATCCTCACGTGGATATCAACAAAAGCACCCAAGTCCGCAGCTCTGTACTCTGAACCATGCTATTTCTTGAGATACTGACTCTGTGCAGTGATACAATCTGTTGGTTACCACAAAACAGTGCAAAATGAGCATTAACATTCTGATTTGATGCTCAGAATGAAGACTCATTACACGACCTTAATTACAGCCTTATCACAACGTGGATTTTGGTTGCTGTAGTTGAGCTGGAACCGCACTTTCTTCGTCCTCTCGGGGATTATCTAAAACTATACCTGTTCATAAATGCCCCTGCAGATGATGGGAATACTGAATAGAGAGTTTATACAATATACTGGTTAAGGGACCACCTTGGTTAGGTAGTGCGACTTCTCACTTTGCTGCCCCTGCTACTGCTTTGATGGATTCCTGCTGCGCCTGKGGCTTAAAATCTCATAAATCTATGGCAAAATTTTCAGAGATGCATTACCCACTGAATATTCTTTATTGTCCTTTCGAATAAACTGGGATTAGGGTTGTAAATCATAAAGGACTTTAATCTCATCCTTGCCTTGGGGGAGAGGACCAGTGATAGTATCACGGATATCATGGAAAGAATAGTAAGACAGCATTTAGGAAAGGACAGGATGTGCAGAGTGTGTACAGAGCATGGCATTATTTCTCCTTCCACCAGAAGTGGTTGATAAATTATGTTTTCATAAGAGCTGGTCAGGTAATAGAAAATTGTTTGAATGATTTAATAAAACCATTTGCAAAATAGAAAACTTTCCTTTAAGAGTGATGCAATCATTAATACCTTATTAAGTCATACTCTCAACAGATAATGAATTTTATATATATACTAGAGGATATGAAGAATATCTTTCAAAGCACAGGACAGAGAGAATCTCTCTCTTTGGTTTAGGCAGACATTTTGTATGATCACTTCTTTTCTGATAAATAATCTGTAATGAACTATAATTTTCAGCTCATTCAAAAGTATTGAACATCCACAGTTTTGTGGATGTCAGAGGAAACACTTTCTCCTCTTAGACATGTACATACACACAAATGTGAAAGAGTTAGAGCAGAGAAGCCTTGCCAAAGTGTCTCAGTTACCCTGAAAAATAAATTGGTGCTAATTATTGAGAATTTTAAAATATTGGGACAAATGCCTTCCCCTAGTAACTTCTTCAAACATGTTTCAACTTCCCACTTTGATCTCAGGCTGTTATAACAGCATTAATACAGTGTGCCCTTAAAAGCACAAGAGGACTCCCAAGCACAGTGCCTATATTGCTTCTGAGACCTGTGGTATGGTTTTGGTCTCTAATTGCATTATCATGGTTTTTTGAATCAGGTTTCCAGAATCAACTAAGCAAAAAGAAGTTACTGTCATCTACTCTTTGCTGAGCATAGAATCTATCCAAGTCTTTTCTAGTAAGGTATCAATAGAAAACAATTGCAGGTCAGACAGCACAAAGTTAGTAGACTTAGAAAATAAATTTTTTATATACATTTTTTTAATAAAATTTTATTAGAAAATAAAATATTTTCCCTCTCTCATGTAGACCCCGAGCTCCAGGGAGCAGGCACCTTCCCTCATCAAACATTTATGTTCTACTTTTGCATGCATCACGTATGCAGCAGCATAGCACACATGATAAAGGAATACGAGCTGGTTTTGTCCATCCCATTTCCTAAGCAAACAACCCGCTAAAGTTGATGGACATTTTTACAGGGCTACATCAGATGCCAAAGTAGAACTGTCAGCTTGTCAGTGTGGTGGAAACACTGAGTTAAACTGTGTTTATGGTGGTATTTCCATGCTCAGAGAGTTGAGTCACTCTGCCCAGAGCAGAGCAAAGACTAAGTGAGCTGGGCCTGTTTGGCCTAGAGAAGAGGAGACTGAGAGGGGATCTGATTAATATGTATAAAAACCTGAGGTGAGAATGTTGGAAGGATCTGACCAAACTCTTCTCAGTGGCAGCCAGTGACAGGACAAGGAGTAACAGGTACAAACTGAAATACAGGCAGTTCCACCTCCATGTGAGGAAGGACTTCTTTCCTGTGAGGGTGACAGAGCCCTGGAACAGRCTGCCCAGAGAGGTTGTGGAGTCTCCTTCTCTGGAGATCTTCAAACCCACCTGGATGCCACCCTGTGCCCCGTGCTCAGGGCGTCCCTACTTGAGCAGGGGGGCTGGACTAGATGATCTCTAGAGGTCCCTTCCAACCTCAACYATTCTGTGATCCTGTGGTTCCTGCACAATCAGTTGGACAAGCAGCCCAACTCTTTCTCCCATAGACACTCCTGCTCGGTCACTAGGAAGCTTCAGAGGACATGAGAAGCAAGAGGTCTCTTTGTAGACTGTTCTTCAAGGTTGTGAGTCTATTCTGAGTGGGCTATAATGAAGACACATGTTCTTAAAAGCACCTAACCAAAAGGGATGTGAAGTTGCTGATGTTTTCTGTTCACAGAAATCCAGGAGAAAATTGTGCCTGTGTTCCTCAGGTTCACCTAGGTGCCAAGGGCTGCACAAGTGAGAATTACCTTATAATGTAATTCAGTCCTGGGCCTGCTAGATGCGTCTCATCACAAATCACCATTTCCATGGCAAACAGTAGCAAAGAACAAGTGGTATTTGAACAAGAAATACTCTGGAAAAGACYTGACTTTCCACTGAGGAGTGGGTAACCCATAGATGCCTCAGTTGCATTTGTGTAAACTGAACTCCTGTTTTAAACTAGTCTTCCAACCTGATTTTGGTTTTAAAATCCATTCGGTCAGGCTCTTGCATCTTATTTAAGTGTTAGTGTTGATTCACCATGAGAGGCTTGCTCTCATTTTTGTTCCACCATGCCTCTCAAAGGATGTGAAATGGTGCAGTCTAGTGAACAGGAAACAGGAGAAGTAGGACAGTTAGCTGTGTTTCCCTGRGCACTCTCTTGGGCAATATATGTTTGCTTCAGTCTTCCAGTTGTGACTTTAACTTCACTGCACTGGATACAGGAGCGCTCCTCCTCAGCTATTCACTTTATATCACTCGTGGGTGCTCTGCAAACAAGCACTTCCAGCCTTCACTGAGGCTGTTGAGGACTACGACAAAATCTGCCCATGTTTGTAAACAGAGGGAACAACATCTAGGTGGGCTGGGTGGGGATGGAGGGCAGGAGAGGTGAAAGAGGGAACTGCAGATGTGCTGTGATGATTGACTGTGGCTTGGACCACTGCAAAGTAAATAATATTCATGTAACATGTAATAAAGTGCTGTGAAAGCCACAGGAACAGGGCACATAAACGATTTAAATGTATAATGTCCCCCATTATGATAAACCATGTGGAYTTTCTTCAGCTACATAAAAGCCTTCACATTTTTAAAGCCTATCATTAAAGTATTTACCTGATGCTCAATGAAGTATGGATGGAGGCAATTTGTTAATCTCAGTTTCTAGATTCTGCTCTTAAATAATTTGACAGTTGTTCATAAAAAAAGTATTTCTGGGAATCTGGATATGTCTTATTTAGTTAACATTGAGGCAAAAAATCATTATAGATAGAGGACCTGGTTCTGACAGTTTGCATTGCCTTGCTGTCATATTGCTGGCATCCAACAAATGATTCTTACTTTGCACCAACAAGACTCAAATTGGGACTCAAGTGCCCAAAAACTGTCACTGTTCCTACACAGCACATGCCAAATTGGTAGCTTAAGAAAACAAGATTTGGGGTGAGAGGTGAGGCATATTTTTTTTTTTTAATTAGACTTAAACTTAAGCTATCAAAATAGAGAAATTCAGAAATGTAGCAAAAATCTCTTAATAGTTTKTCTCGAGGTTTTTCACATATCTCATTTTTCAACCAATGATCTCACAAAAGACTAGAAGTTCACAGACTGGGTCAGATTACTCATTTCTGCCTCCAGCAGTTGTCAGAATTGAATACATAACAAGGAAAATAAAAATAATGATAAATACTTCCATCAGTCAAATSAGCAACTGTGATAAGCCCAGAGGAAGTCTTTCTGTGGTCCAGCATTTTTCAGGTGTTCAGCCCAGCTCATGGTCTGTGCTAGATTCATCTGGGAAATCTCCAAGCCGAACACTCTGCACAGTACTGCATAGTTTCAAARCCATATGTATTCAGTTTAGCATTAGATGAATATTTGAACAATCTAATTCTTATAGATGAAGAACATTCCTGACTGCTGTCAACATGTGTTAAAGTATTATTTAGGAGGTACTTTTGCAGTAAGTTTAAGTAGATTGTGTTGGGAATAAAATAAAAGCCTATGGATCATTTTGTTCTGTTGGCCTTCCCTTCCTCCTTGCTCCCCTTCAATCCCTACAATTAAAAGCTCTTTTTTTTTTGAATTAATTTTTACATAAACATTTTAGTATTTCCCACACCAACTTTTAACATTCATTTAATTCTACAGAACTTGCTTTGTATTTTATATCAGCTCTGTTAAAAATGGAATCAAAACTTGGCAAGAGCCCTTGAACAGCAGTTCTCATATTTGGCAACTGTGATATTACCTGTGTTAGAAGAACTAAGAAGCAAAGAAGGTGAGTTTYCTGCCTGCTGATAATGTGTCCCAGACTGGGAATTATGTTCAAGGAATTCCATTGTCATTAAAATCCATGGAGAGAGATGCCCGAACATCAAAACTTTGGGAATYAGACCCTGTATGTAGCACACTGAGGACAAGCAATTATTGTTTGTTCTGTTTTGTTGTTGTTCTTTTCTGTTGKTTTTTTTTTCCAATACTCAAGAAATTTATTTTGATTTCTTAGGAATTTATCTAGGGTTTTCATAGACCAGGGAAAAAAAAAGGATAATAAATTAAATCTTCTCAACTTTATTCATTGATTTGTTGTTTAATTTTGTCATCAAACCAAATTTTTTCTTCTAGCTATTTATTTAGACACAAACTGAGTATGTATTGCCAGATGTTCATTTTCAGTAAAAAATTTGCTATTCTATATGATTTTTGTCTCCTTATATAACCCTCCCTAAGCAAGAGCTCAYATAATTTCTGAACTAAGTAGTAGTTGGTTTCTAAATTTTCTTCTGCCTATCAATCTTCATTCATTTTGTTATCTTTATGTATTTTACTTCATTTTTGCCTCCGTAGAATGTGAACATTTCGTCCTTTTAGACTGACTTCACAACCAAAAGAACATTGTTTTCTTGAATGATTGCCTTTCTACTTGATATTCTTTCTTGTAAGTGCCCACATTGTTCTTGTTTCATCTGTAATCAGGCACATCAAAGTGGTTTCTCTCTAATTGGCAGAACTGCTGTTTGAGCTTTGTGATCAAATATTTGGATGCACTTAAGGATAAATGAAATAAATTGCTAGGAAGAAGCAATAGAGAATAAAGAAAGCTATTGTGGAATACAAACAGAGGAAAGAGTGGCAGAAGTGACAAGTACGAATATGAAGATAAATTGTTTGGACTCTGAGTTAAAGGAAAACTATATACTTTTACTCAAGTGAATTTTGAATGAAAATTAATGTAGCTTTACATGCAGTGTGTCCTCTTAAGTGGAAATCAGCAGAGTAGCTAATATACTACATGTCCGCCTCTACCCCTAATSCTATACAAAAAGAATAACAGGCTTAATCATTTAACATTATTGCCCTACTGGTGCAATGACAGACAGAACTAATATCAACATATATGCACATATGCAACAGCTGAACTGTCGCAGGCAAGAAAAAACCCCAAATGTAAGCAATACTTCCCCTTAATGATTTACTCTCAAACTTACATCTAAACAAAATTACACTGAAATTTAAAAAACTCTGAAAAACATGGTTTGCACTTCCTAAGAAACTGAGCATGAAGCACCCCCAGTGATTGATTATGGCCAAGTCAATACCATAGTTGTACAAAAAAACATTTCTGTGAAGAAAGGACAAAACAAAAGGAACCAGAAGAAAGCAAGTGAGAGCAGGTGCAGTATAATCTTAGAAGACACTGTATCAGCACTCCCTGAGATGGAGATAGATAAAATTCAAATCAAGCAGGTATTTTTCCCTAGTTGTTTTGTTTCTTTGAAAGAATTTTCACTTAAGATGCTGGTGTTATATTTTATGATTCAGCATTATCTGATATCTGTCTACCTGGGATGTGATCAGGGAGATGTTCAGGAGAGATATTACAGTTCTCAGTAACTACCTAAYATGTAAAGATAGAGAGGAGGGAGACAGAGTCACCTTGGGGATGCATGGTGATAGGTGTACAGGAACAGAAAGAAGCTTTAATAAAGGAAATTTCAATATTAAATGTTAGGAAAAATTTTCACCTTGGCTCTGGTCAAACACCAGAACAAGGCACACAGAGAGGCTATSGGATCTCCATGCTTGGAGATATTTAACTCAGCTGAATGAGGTCCTGAGCARTCTGCCATAACAAGAACTACTTTGAGCAGGAGGATGGACTAGGTAATATCTGGATGTTCCTTCCAACCTATCTGATACAGATAATTTTGAGAGTTCTAATAGCCACATTCTGTAATAGGATAACTCAACAGAATAACTCATGTCATCTGTTTTTCTGTTGTTAAAGATGAAAAATAATTCCCTACTAACATTTATTGTGCCAGCAGAGACAAAATATTGAMAATAGACATTGCATAGGCCCCAGATACCTGCAAGACAAGTGTGCACGGCAGAGCATCCCAGTCTTGCAGTACCTCCCTTTAYCTCCTGCRCTCCTCTCTCCTCTTCTTCTTCCCTGTGAACAATCACTCTTTTCCACACTGATSCAACCCTGCTGTATTCACTTCTTCAGCATCTCAGGCACAGGCTAGGCTGTCTGATAAGCTTGGCTCAGGCTTTTCCCAAATAAGCCCCTTTCTTGAAATTTCAACTTTACTATCTAAATTATTTGTGGTAATACTRTTCTATTTGGGAAGCTTGACACTGGGGTCACTTGAATGTCCAATTACTGCCAGCTTGTGCTGCCATGTCAGGTTGCTAATTGGCCGTTCAGCTGGTATCAACTGCARCCACAAAAATGATGTGCACAAAGATGTAGATACCTGGATGAAAAATTAACACAACTGTCTCTAGCTGAAATACAGGTTATATAAAATGGATGTTGAGAATACAGGATTGCTCTCTGTGATCATAAAAAACAACAATGTTGAATTGCTGGAAGAAGTTAAAGCATCAAGATTGTCCGGTGTCAAGCAAACCAACAGTATTTTTTTTTCCTTCCTGTGCAAGCAGTTCATAGTAATTCTTAACTAAATTTATCATTTGTGCTTGTCCTGACCTCCTTTTCTGTACTTCTCTTCACCAGTTATGGTGTGATGTAAAAGTGATCAGAATAGATGTCATTTTCYCCTGATTTATGTTTGCTGCACAATGATTGCTGCAGGAATGTGTGGCCACTTCTTGAGATGCGTGCCCATTTTACAGGCATTTTAATTTGAGACTATGCAGAGTCTAAATTCACACTAACTGATTTTTTTATGCTGGATTTTCTTTTGTCAGTTTKACATTAACATGGTTGGCTCAACATAACTGGATATACACTTTTTTGTATTCTATTCTTTACCTATCTTTTAAAAAAGACTTTCTAGAATAGCAGACAAAAAGAAGTTTATATAGGCAAACTCTTATGCAAAAAGGGTTTGGTGGAGGGAAAGAAATTTTCTTTGACAAATTAATTGATATGTACTAACTAATTATTAATAAAATGTACTTTAATGAGAGCTTAGGCATTCTCTGTCTAGAAGTGTCATTTAAAGAAATGTAAATTCCAGTTAAATAAACCTTTTATGAACAATTAGCWGTGAAATTTTCTGTTTCTCTGAGCAGAATAATATGTGCCTGCAATATTCATGTGATTAGCTTGAGCATGAGGCATGTTTTAATACATTTATTCCTCTTAGTATTTTCAATGAAGATATGACTGTAACCATTTAGCATATTAGCACCTTGAATCTAAGAGCTGGTGTAAMTACAAAGGCTTTGAAAAGAGTTGGAACAATTAAGAAGATGCCGTACATTAATTCTAAGAGGTTATATATATGACTGAAAACATGGTACTTAAAATGACTACTCTGTTTATCTATTATTAATATCTTTCCAGCTCTCCTCTCAGAGAAAGATCAGAATTTACATTTGTAAATAATTAATATTATTTTTCTCTTCTCCTTTTCATTTTATAAAGTATGACCACTTCCTTCTCAGCTTTGCCTTTGGTAAGTTTGACAAATCAAGTGCTCGTATCTTTCCATAAAACATACTTTCCAGATCTTTATTTATTTTTATATTTTTCTCTACTATTTTCCTACATGATGTCCATCTTGAACCGGCAGTTCACTAGCAGTTGCCACAATAATAGTTACAGGACCTCCTATTTCAGACTTCTCTGTTTGAACATTTCAAAACTGCATTAACTTTTTTGGCAGCTGAAGATGCCAAGACCAGCAGGTTCATTTCAGGGTGTCTCTGGGGCAAAGCTCTCTGAAATCTTTCTTCTACTGATCAAGATGACCTGTGGTACCTATTTAAATGTCCTACACAATTCTGAGGAATTACATAAGTTTCATTTCTGTCTGCTGGACTTGTGATAACTTGTGATAACTTGTGATGTCAACACAATCTGATGAAAATTACTTTTTAGACATTTGTCATTTATTCTACTTTCTCTATTTTTTACTATCAGTCTTGTTTTTTCTGTATGCGGTTCAGATCAGAGGCAGATTACCAGCCATTGAATTGGCTCAGTCATATAGTTTACTGTTTCCAATTTCGTAATCAAATCTTTATTTCATTTGTTGAAACTTCAGATTTCTGAATTATATATACTTTAGGTCAATGTATATGACTTAGGAAGTCATAAAGTATTTTTTTTTTAAGATCCTAAATGCAAATTATCTGGATGAACTATTAGAAATGTCTATGATTTATTGTTCTAGCTTAAGATAATCTTTTATTAGTATCATAACTATCAGAGGGTTCATATTCTATATTTCACCAGCTACTGAATAGGAATATTTATCAAATACTTTTTTTTTTCCCTGCATCACTATTGACAATTCTACCATATCTCTAATAATAGACTAAAAGCATAATTAGGAACTTTCCCCATCATCAGTTCCTGTTATATTAAATAATAGAAGCCTCTATTATAAGGTTTCTCCTMATAAAGTTACTGTGACACAGTAATTAAGTCATTACCCAAGAATTTCAGGATAAAAAATGGAGCTCTAAATCTCAAATACATGATGCCAGCATTGCAGCTTATACTACTACTTTTTTCCACAGCCAGGCTGCAGAAACCATGCTTGCCTGTGCTCTTCACACTCAATACGAATACTGAAATTAAATTAGCCTAATCCTATTTCAGCTGTAGTCTGCGCTAAGTGGAATTAGTTACTGTAGTTCATCTGAAATACATGAACTCTGCTGTTTTTGAGCCCCAGTGATCTTACCTAGGTCTCTGCCTCTGCATTCATACTGAGCAGGTATTTCTGCCAAAGGAAGATAGATGAAGGAAATACAGTGTCAATAATGGCAAAATGCAAAATACGGAAACGATTGTGTACACAGAGAAAAGGAGGAAGTTTTCAGGGAGCAGCTGGAGGAAAGAGTCAAGAAAATTGCATGCATTGCAACCTCTTTGAAGAAAAATCACAGGAAAGTATGTTGCTTTACAGCAAGAAAACGAAAAAAAAAAAGGTGGATAAAAGAAATAACAGATGATGAGAAAAGGAAGAACACATGGTACTCTAGAAAACAACTTCCAACATCTCCAGCTCTGCCTAAGACCTTTTATATGAGTACTGATTATTTTGATTTTCTTATAAGTCTGYTCAGGAAAACAGGTAGTTGAGAGCTATGAATGTAAACAAACCTAGAGCAATCAAAATATCAAATAAGATATGAACAGTCTCGGTTTCCTATATGTTTTTTCAAATCTCTCTAGAGCAGTGACTTCTACAAATCTTTGAAATTCAAATTACATGAGATACCAGGTTCCTATAATTTTTTTTTAAGACAACCTATGTTTTTTGCAAGTCTCAGGTTGCAGAGATTGCCTGGAACTCCTTGCTGGGGTTGGGCTGATAGTCTCTGAGCATGTAGGAGGTGTGCAGTGGTTGAGGAGCTGGATGATTGACTGGATCTTCTCTAAGAATCTGCAGCTTCAGTGTCCTGAACCTCCAGCAACAGTGGAGGAGCAAGCAATTAAGTGTCTATCACATAAGAGAGTAGAAACATGTGTGATGGGGAAGGCTGGAATATGGTCACTTCTGGCACCAGAAGGAAAACTTGGGCTCTGGCTCCAGCAGAAGACTTGAAACTTTGGGATAAGCTGTCTGCCCCTTGGACAATTACCTGTTGTTGCTCTTACATATGGGCACCAATAATATTGTCAGTGGAGACCTGTGAAGTATCAAACATGACTTCATAGCTCTGGGGGAAATGGCTGAAGGCATGAGGTTCCAGGTGGTGATTTTCTKGCTCCTACCAGGTGAAGAAGGACCTGAAAAGGATTGAACATATCATGAACATCAACAGCAGCCAGGAAGGGGAGGAGAGAGAGAGGTGCCCTCCATATGACAGAGCATCTGATGTCCACAAAATTCTGACTGGGAACAGGTGAAGGACCAGCTAAGAGCTGTTAGGATAAGTAAGCAGCATGTGTGACATTGTAGTGGGTTTCTGCTGTAAACTGCCTGATTAGGGAGAAGCAGAYGAGGTCGTCTTCATACAAATTTAGATGCTTCTTGTTAACAGGCCTTGTCCTTTTCCAGGACTTTAACCACCCTGATATCTGCTGGTGAGACAACACAGCATGGCTCAAGCAACCCATGAGGTGAATCTGATAGACTTCCATCTCATATTTCACAGTGCAATATAGCATACCTGTGTGCCCAGGTGGTCATGCCRGGCTTAACTGCGACACACAAGGATGAACAGACCTTTCACCTACCATGTACTAGTTGTCAACAGAAACCTGACCAGAAAACCCAATGAAAGAGGCAGGCACATTGCAAAAGTCTTGGCCTAGTGCAACAGGCTTACTATGCTTGAATATTAACTCCTAAATTTATCACTGCTTATGAGTGCGATTGAAATGCTAGTATAGCAGTGAARAAAATAAGAAACATGATAGTATTGACAGTTTTAGATCAGGCTTCTACCTCGCTCCTGTATTATAAGGTGGTAGTAGATCATTGTAACTTTGGTAGTGAGATACTGGGATGTGGATAAAGCCAACAAACAGGGGTGGAATGTGTGTTCAATGTGGAGGAGATGCAGGTTTCATGTCATGAAGAAAGTTGGCCCCGTCTTCAATGTGATTGGGAACTCTTGAGAATTGAGATGGACCTACAAGTTGAGCAAGAACAGAGTGAATAAAAAGTATATAAAACTTCCAATATTTGGTCTTCCTCTTCTATCAGGGTTAGGAATAAATTAAATATTCCTTAGGTGATAATTTATTATGAATTATTATTATGAATTATTTATTATGAAATATTATKAATTATTATTATTATTTATTATCATTTATTATTATGTTTGATGAATGCAGAGGGCTTTTTCATCTTTACAAAAAGGTAATACAGAATGATATAACTTCAACTACCTTTCTTTTCAGGCTTATGACACTGAAAACTAGTCATGTAACAATGCAGAAAAGCATCAAGCTTTCCTAGATTGCTGTATTTTGCTAGTTACATTTTCCTGTTCTCAGAGACAGGGATAAATGCAATATTCTGCTTTAAGCATATGTAGATTATATATAGGGACTTATGAGAAGAATTTCAAGATGTTATTAGACCACAGTGCACCACAAATGTTTCTGCAAATATTTATTAAGGGAATACTGTAAACAATGCTCTCATTTTCCATTTTTTACACAGTATCATGGGTGTTAGTGCTACAAGAATTAACTTATGAGATCAGTTGAGTGTCTCCTATTGTTAAGATTAGACTTGTAGATGAATTCCTAACAAGTGATATTTAATGGAAAAAAGAGTGTGATTTGGAGAATGTAGGGAAATCAGCAGTTTTTAAGATACTGACACACTTCTTGATTATAACAGTATCCCCTCGGCCTCCCAGGCGTGCAAACAAAACATTTTACCAATTGGCATGCTCTGAATGACATGAACGGATGAACAGCTAACCAGAATGCTAAGTACAGGTGATGCACTTTTTTCCTGTCTAATTTGTTCCCTAATTTATAGTCTGGAGGAGCTTCTTGCCATATAGAGGTAGGGCAGTGAAATATTTGGATGATTATGTTTTGAAGTAATCGTATTTGCACTAGATTTTCCATGCTTTTTTAAAATAAACAAAGTCATTGCTCACATCTATGAAGAATCAAGCAGAGAAGTTTGCTCTACTGTGGGTGATAAAAACATAGTCACTGACTTTTAGTCACTTAGTTGGATGACTGGATGTGT
This sequence comes from Eudromia elegans, assembly GCA_003342815.1. Lineage (NCBI taxonomy): Eukaryota > Metazoa > Chordata > Aves > Tinamiformes > Tinamidae > Eudromia > Eudromia elegans. The sequence goes on along the minus strand of PTEX01000091.1, from coordinate 236,079 downwards.
GACTTTATGATGCTGTAAGAACTACATTTTTTCTTATTTCCTGTGTGGTTCCTGCTTTCACTTTTCTACTAATTCTGGTACAATTTCAATGAAAAAATTACCTAAAACAGGCATCCAAGTCCAAGATARGGTTTCTAGCTCTCCTAATCTGCGCTTTGCTCCCCAGAGAAAAGGAGCAGTGTAACACAGACCAGAGCAAGCCTTTGTCTCGACCTGGAGCTGGTTGGTCCTATGCAGTTTTTCCAGATGCCCCTGCACACAGCAGAGTTCCTGGGGCCAATAATGGATCAAGTGCAGGACTCTCTCATAATTTAAGAGCTGRAAAATCCACGTAGCCTGTTTGAAATACCTTAAGATAGATATTGTAGAAAATCCACCAGAACTTCTATCAGCTGACATTACTTTACATTTACTCATTAGAAACTTGACTTCTCCCTGTCAGTGGCAATCAATTAGTCTTTGAGAAAACTATTGTCTAGACCAGACATTGAATATCACAACTTCAAATATTATTCMCCAAAGAGTGACTTTTGGGCAGATATTTTCATCCAAGTGCAGAATACTACCAATAGGCTTAAAAATGCGTGATTTTTCAAGTGTGATGAGGATATAGGGAGATCTGAAATCTWATATAAACAACAAGTTCTTAGGGAACAGGTATTTTTAAATTAACAACTAAGCATAAATCAGCACTATGTAGAGGCTGAAACTCCATTCTGAACTGATACTTTCTTGAACTGAGATCCGCCGCATGCCTTTTAGCTTCACATTTAAATTTAAGTTAATAAATAAAGATATGAGATTTTCTATCCTAAGGTCTTATGTTATGGTTTCTGCAGCCTCCCACCTTTGCTTAAGAAATAGTGGCAGTTGCTCATTCATAGACTAGTTTCAATCTAATTTTGCAGTTCTTGGACTAGGTTTGGGGACTGCTGCATAAAAATTTATGATTCTTCTTAGGAAATCAGAATAAATAATCAGAATTGRTCTTTCAGTCATTTTAAAATCTGACTATTCAATTACTTTCAGAATGCCCTATAGACATAAATTAATTTTTTTTATTTTACTGCAGGGCAAGGCTCCCTTTAGCCACTTGTTTTTATTCTGTTCAAGTATTGCTCAACTTGAATGGAAACCTACTGCAGCAAAGCTATACAAGAGACTATTTAAACAAATGGCAGAGGAATAATTACAGTGAAACAGTGAGATTTAACTTTGCTATGAGTTTCAAAGACTAAAATATTAACACAAATCTACATAGAATTTATAAGAAACAGTGTATGCATATCACTTCCAGATGTGAACCCCTAATGAATGGCAGGGGGTCATACTAAAAGATATCTAAAGGTCAGGAAAGAAAACAATCAAAGAAAATCTATGCCTACAATTTAAGAAACTGCTGTAACTACTGTAATTTGTATTCAAATTTTGTCATGGCAATGATGATGGTTTTTGATAACAATGTGTGTGGGGGCTTTGGCACGACTGCATGAGTTCCTCTCCTGGTTATCACCAGCTAATTCCATGTAACTAGCATTTGTCAGGAAGCTGGGGTGCCAGGATAAGAAACTTCGCCTCAGTGTCAGCCTCTGTGGCGCTGAAATTATACATTCTTCTGGGCTCCTGCTCAGACTGAAACAAAATCTCATATAGGAGTGTAATGTTGAGTTCACAAAAGGGAAAAGTGAATTTCTCAGCAAGCTATCATAACTTTATGAGTCAAATAAAAAAAAAAAAACCAAGAACAAGGAATGACAGCCAAACCTTAAAAGAGCAGAAGAAAATGTAGAAACAGAACTGGAAAAATACTTTCTGAAGTTTCTCAAATACTAGTTATAAACCTTTACCTTTATCCTCTACCAGTTAAAATATCATATTATCAAACCAAACTAAACACTGATAAAATACACAATACTGTGACTGGTGTACTCTTTTCCACACACTAGAATAAAATTCAAACAGCATCAGTTTCCAGGGCTGTTTCTCTGAACTACTTGACACGTTGGTTTGTCAGAGATGGCTAAGACATGTGGGCCACTCTAGAAAGAGAAGGAAGAAATATTTTATATATTCATGTCACACACTAATTTGTTTACCTGCGCTGAGAAACTGAACAAAACCATCTTGGTTCAGTACTAATCTGATAGTCCTTCYTGACAGGAAACTCAGTGCATTTTTYATGGGTTTATCTCAGGTTGCTAGGATGATATTTGCTTCTTCACCTCACCGTTCCCAAACTGACTACATTTCTTTCTCATAGCAGTCCTGGTCCCTGCATGATTCTGTTCCTTTTGGGGGTTACTTTATTCCTCTTTGGTACTCTTGACTGCTGTCTTTTCCAGTAGTGAGGAAAGCAATAAATATTTTGTGGGACAGGTATGAAATTCCCTGTAAGTCTACCCCAGTCCTTTGTTTTAATTTTCCCATCCATGAATGGCACATCATCCGGGAAATAGGGATCAATGCCAACTGCTTTTCTAATGCGAGTTTCTCTTTTATTTTTCAGGGTTGTAAATTAATTGTTTTCAAACACATTCAAGGAGGGAATAAATTTGCTTTTCAGCACTCTATCAAATATAACATCAAAGCTAGGGAAAGTTTTTGACCATCTCATCATTGTTGTAAATTCTCAGAGGAAATTCTTTTGTAGTGTTTCTTTGTAAGATTAGTCATGGGGAATTACAGATATTTTCAGCTTCTTGTAACTAGAGAAACAGCATTCAAAAAATAAAGTGCAACACTTCATCAAGAAGAGAAATACAATGGTCTTTTTATTCTTTCTTCAAGATGATTGCTTTAAGTGTGATTGGCACAATTAGCCCTTCAGATGTTTTTTATACAAGCCTAGCTAATGTTTTAGCCATAAATCCAAATGATTACAACAGCAAGTATTGACATATGCATATTTTTGATAGTGCCCTATTTTGTGCTTAAAAATGCATTTGTTTTTATATAAATCGCTTATATTAGCAAGCACTTTATTTAAATTACTGAGAGTGGAGTAAACACTGACCACTGAAAWTAACTGTCTTTCACAGAGTTATGCTTTTAAGTTACTCCTTCCCCATTCAAATTAATTACATTTGAAATTCTATGTGRTATAATCAAATGTTAATACAATACTGATGATTACTCCAATTAATAACTATTCCATAAGTAGAAAGATAACATAGTTTTTCTAAACTAAGGTGTTGTCTGTCCATAGATATTGAAAACTATGTTATAACTTTTATTTAAGACTGAAAATCTATGAATTTGAGAAGACGGAAGGTAATGAAATAGCATGTCACAGTGGATAGAATGGTTGTTAGCTCTGTTTTTTTTGCAAACAGGTTTATTGAAGACAGGTCTACAGTGTCACATAGCAAGCGAGCCTTACTGCACATCTATTGTTGTGCAAGCCTGGGTTTCTTATCTATCCARCAGCTTATTATCAGAGTGAAGTTTCTCTTTCAAGTTTCTCTTAACTGCTGGAGAGTAACCTTGGGAGGCATCCTGCTTCCAGGGGCGGTTCACCACCATGTATCCCACTGACATGCAGGAGTGCTCAATGGGCTGCAGCACTATTTGTGGGCATAGAGTTTGACTCATGGTTATATGATATTTGGTATGATGATATATCACTTCTTTTGCTAATTTCATGCCTGCTTCTGGCCTCATCAGCTGTAACCAGCATCACTTACTTCCTCCTAGTCAGCACTGGGCAYTGTCAGTTATTTGAGGCCAGCTGGGGCCCAAGATATTGTGCTCCACCACAGAGCAGATTATTGGTTCTGCTGCAAAACATGTTAGTCAGCATTCATTTTCCTTTATACTGGGAGATCTTCTTTCAGTACAGGTCTTCTCCCTCAGAGAGTTCTCCCTAAGAGACCTTAAGGAAAAAGCGCTTCCCCGTAAGACTGTATCATTCAAGACTCATTGTTCTCTACATTAGGAAGCTTTATTAAACAATAAGAAAGAACTTCTAACAGTTGCAAAGTGTACCTCCCATACCTGGTTTTGAGTCTATTAGATTAATATTGAATACTAATTCTGTTATATCTGGGATTCTATACCTAGCTCAAGTGTATGATTCATCCTGGTATGATTGTATCAAAACAGTTGCAATCTGTACATATTTTACTTAGATGGGTCTTACTTATATGCAGCTTGTCAAAGCAGCTTAAAATTTGAGCTGGTACAATTTAACTCCTCTGGCTTATGAAAGACATGTTTTTTGCTCAAATATTTATCTATTTCATCTTACAGAACTTCTCAGATCAGAATAAACAGATTCAGGAATGTCTTTGTGAACAAAAGCAGCACAAAGGTAGAATTTGAATTATTTATATTTATAAGACTGTATTCAGACAAATCTATGTGAATTTTGAAAGCTTCACAGATTTCAGTTCTCATGTTTATTCATCTGAAAATTTCTAGTGGAGATCTATTATTCAATATTCCCTGATTGTAAAATTGTGGCTACACTCTTTGGAGGGGAACAACAATACTGTGGGACCTAGCAGATGTTTGAAAAATGAATAGATGAGGCAAAGAATACACAAAGAGCCCGAACCACAAACTATTCAAATGCATTGGCAAGTAGCTGCTAATAACAAAGACCTCCACAAAATACCATTTGGAGTTGTCATTTACTCTACTACCCTGATAGCACAAACTAAGAGGAATATGGGAAGCAAAGAGATTATATGAATTTAAACTCATTATGGCTTGAACATTATTTGTTCCTTCTGAAAATGTTTTGGCTAAATGCTAAGACTAACAATAGCATGCCAGTCTTTTTATTATGTATTTATTTGTTAAATTTGTCAGATTACTGGAATGGTAGGAATGGAAAATGCAAAAGTTTTAATGACAGAGGTGGCACGACATGAGAATTGTCACATGCCTGCACCCATGGTTTTCAGTGCGGACTGCATGAAAGCTGTTTCTGTTTCTTGGGCCAGGTGGATTACCAGTGCCCTTTCCCTTCATTCTCAGTCTTTCTGCTGAGATTAGTGGAGGCAGGTTATGGTAGAGTTTTTTTTTTTTTTTTTGGCTAAGAACAGGGGTCACTTGTCAGGCTGTATCAAACCCATCAAGGAGGAATCAGAAGTTATGGTTTACCAGGTATTGCCTTGAACAAGTGACCTACARCTGAAACCTTTTTGAAACACTTGAACCATTCCATTCACACTCCATACTTTGGCATGAARATGACCTTTATCCTATGGAGCTCAAAGTGGCCTTCTTCAGCAAAGATCAGACAAAACTGTGGTAAGTACCTTAGGTAAGATGAGTTTGCTACTTTATTTGCATTGTGCAGGTGCAGATAGCAGGTTAGTTCTCATCTGTCAAATACATGTGGCAGGGCAGACTACCCACCTCTGTTCAGGAAAGGTGCCCTCTCTCTGTACCCCAGTGCCTATATTCTCTAACATGGGCTGTGCTATTACATGTTTCAAATTCAGTCTGTTATCTCATGCACAACAAAATCTTATCCTCAGTAGGAATGCAGTGCATTAAGAAGAGACTGAGGTAGTTGAGCATGTCAGAGGCATTTTACAGTCACAAATGTTGGCTAAAACAATTCTAGCTTTGTATATTATAGCTATTTTATTTTTGTTCAGATTGGACAGGAGCAATTTATTAACAGGAAACATTCTTGTGTGATTTTCTGTCTTTAAATCTGAGACCTTCTAGGAGTATGAAAAGGTGAGAYTTTGAGGGGAAAATGGATAGCCTTTGATGAAGCACTTACAGTATGATAGTTATAAAATGAAAAAAGCAAAATTATTTATCCTTGAGGTGAAGCAGCATTCTGTGGCCAACAGCATTCTGCTTTGTGGCCACAGCAGAAACAAAAATACTCTCTTAAAAGTAAACAGCTTCTTTTCTGTTTTCTAAATGAGACAAGATTGTTCTATAGAAGTTCAGAGGAACAAATGAAGATTATTAGGAGCAATAGCTAGAGATGGCTTTTATTCTTTTTTTTTTTTTTTTTCTGGGAATGTAATTTAACATTTTAACTTTTCTGAGAACTCAATTTTCCAGTCGTCCATACTTTAAGAGATAGCATGACAGTGAGTAAGTTTTCAGGCTACAGGTGGTACTATTAAGCCACATGCTCAGCAAATTTATAAACAAGTACAAGATTTGGCTTTCCTTGTGGTCCATCTAATATCATTTTAGCAAACTGTTGGCAAGAAGAAAACCCTTAACCACAGGATGGAACCTGTGGTTAGTAAGGATAGTAACCATAGGATAGTAAGGAAAGAACTGTAAAAAGTAATTAAAATACAGAAGAGATTCTTGAAACTTTGACTTGGGATGAATCAGCATTTTGTTTKAATTCCTACATGAATCAGGGCAGCCACTGCATGTTATCTAACATTTTATTAGGCTAGAATACATGTTCAGGAGATGCATTTTTGCCTTGTCTTTACATTGCAGTACACTGGAGCAATACCTGTGTTTGGGGGATGTAGAGGAAGTAGTAATTTAAATTCAGAATTTATGCTGTTATATTCTTATGCCTAAGAGAAAAATCATGTTCACGTGGCAGATGCTTAACACTTTTCTATACCAACAGTTCTCTTCTACTTCTTATATCCATATTTCATAAAAGATTAAATATCTGGAAGAATCTAAAGCTATCTTAATTCTCTGTGCATCAGACCATGTCAGTGCTGCTCTGTGTGGGCTCCCCAGTGGCTCCCATTAATTTTACAGCCAGATCTAGACATGCACTGCTCCCTTGTGATACACACACACATACACACATGTCCCCTAACATCTCCCCCACAGGGGCTTTGCCTCTTTAGAGTGTCCATACAGTCCTTCCCCTGACCAAATTTGGAGCTATTAGGACCCTTTTTTGCTGTTGGGGACCATTACTTGCTAATGAAGGGGTGCAAGCAGTTGAAATAATGTCAGTTATTATGAGTCGTGGTGCCATATTTTGGTCCTCACAAGACAACTATTAAAATATTTTAGTTTATTTTTCAATCTTCATTTAACATTTTCAGTCAATAAAAACTACCTTCTAGCAACAGCATGTGTGAATCATGATTCTTGTGCAAGCAAAGGGAATTAATTCTACCTTGTTTTAAGCTGCAGGGATTTGAAAAAGCAGTAATTAAAAACTATATGAGATGTGAATATATTTTTTACAGTAGATAAAGTAGGGAATTTTTTAAAAACAGCAAATCATTTTATTGACTTTTCTGCAAAAGCTTTGGAGGAAGATGATACCTTCTTCCTTCTCATACTGTCTACCCTCCTGTCACCCAAAATTCTGCTTTAGTTTCTCTCAATGAGCAAGTGCTGCTTGAAGGMCACATTTCAGTTCTCTTCCATGTGAAGTATTTTCCTTGACTAACACTACAGATCTCTTTTGATGTATCTTAGTTAAGAGGCAAAAATATTGTTTGGTAGTCTTTGAGGTGTATTAATATGCACTAAAAGTCAATAAAAGATGACCTCTAGAGGTCCCTTCCATCATTAAGCATTCTATGATTCTATGAAAAGCAACCTTCAAAACCTCCACAGTACCAGTACCAGCTCAAATATGGCTTTCTTTCTACAAAACCTGGAGGAGAGATGGTCTCAGTGGGCATGATTGGAAATCATCAGGTCTGACATCATTTTAGTATGTGATCCTGGGGGACAAAATATATATGCTGAGAAGGACAGTRTACTGATGAAAGATTTTTCTTTTCCTGAAATGTCTAAAATTGTATGTCCCTTTTATGTAATCAATAAAAGAATATTGTCAAACTTCACTGTTGAGACAAACTAGTTTAAAATTAATTATAATAATTTAGAATACTCTCTACACCCTTGACCGAAATGAATGAGAAACTATTGATAAGAAACTCACCTTTAATTATCTTAGGAGTGTTAGATAGATAGACTTAAACATAGGAAACACTAATGTCAAATTTGGTAACTCGGAGAAAAATCTTTTGGAGGAAATAATGAATGATTAAACGCAACCATGGCATTTTCCTTTTTTCTTTCCCCTCTGCAAATTTATCTCACCTTCAACTATATTAAGAGCTATTTATATCAAATTGGAGAATTTTAATCATGTTTCCAAAGTCAGTGTCAGATATGATCACTTCCTCTCCTAAAAAAGTGAAAATGKGTTTATCAAAAGCTGTTCTATTCCTTCCTCTTTGTCTTATGGATGGTAAGAGAAACAAATAATAGAAGAGTTAAAGTACCAGATTCTAAAAGAAAAAAAAAATATCACTCTTCCTGATTGAATTTTTCTAGAAGAGAAAATGGAAGATTAAGTATCAAGAGAATAATTTCTAGAGATAAGAGAAATGTTTTCTCACAAATTACTTTTTACTTTTTCCCAATCTGTGAGAAATACCTTAACAGTCTTTATCACAGAAATTGATCATTTTTTGTAGAACTGATACATTTTTATATCTCAAAATCAGTCTCAAAATAATTTTCAATACACTATTTTTCTTGGCCCATAAATAAAGAAGAAAATCAAAAGTCTATATGAGATTATGTAAGATTGTTCATGATCATTGGTAAATGAGAAGCAATTGCAGAGTAATCAAGTTGCTCATGATACAAAAAGGAAAATTTTATAAAGAGCAAAATTGATTGTGATTTCTGACACGTTTCTTAAAATTGTACCTCTCAGGAGACTTACTCTTTTAATCAAGAATAAATTGAATATTTCAATAATAACACTTCAGTAATTTTGTAAGGCTAAGGCCAATTAAAAATGAGTCAAAGTATATTGGTATCATGTCATGAGTAGATATTCTTAAAAATAGAAACAAGAAATGACTTGATATTCTTTCAAATATGTGTCAAAGATAAGTGATAGATTTAGCAAAAATTGAAGATTTTATTTTTTATGTGAAGATTGAAGAAATATATTCTCAAAAATGATACTATCTGCTCACAAGATGTCATTGCAATTAATTTAAGCATTAACTCATATGGCTACCAAAATGAATATATGCAAGCAACTAAGACTGCATTAATTTGCACTAATATTTCAGATTTTTACAGAGTTCTAGCTTATGAGAAAGTCTTCCAAATATTTGTCTTCATTTGTGGTATGAATTTTTTTTCTTTTTTTTTTYAAAAAAGAATTATTCAACTTCGAGTTTTGTTTTTGGAAAACAAACAAACAAGCAGACAAAAAAAAGGGAGACAAAAAATGGAGTGCAAGGGATACAAACTCCTGACTATGAGAAAGCTAAGCACATGCCTAATCGGCTGCCAGACCACGGTCCAACTTTCATTATATTGTGTTTCTCTAATAGAGTGCTTGTTTTTAGAATCAAATRAAAAAAAAAAAGCCCTTGTTAGGACATATCAATGTTAAAACATTATCTTATCCAAGCAAAATCCTATTGGGTTGGACTTTCAGATTTCAATGAGCAGTAATCACCACTACTTTAAAACACCTTAATTTGAGGAGATGCCCAGAAGCTGTAAGCACTTGAGCACTTGGGAGCTGCCAACACCAATGCCTTGACAGATCTGCTAGAAAGCAGCCTTGCTCCACTCTGCCTACAGCCCAGCTCTGCTTAAATATCTGTGGGGGAATGTGCTTTATTTGTCTCAGTACTGCTTCTCTTACCACATGCTTTAGAGAGTTGCTTTCTCTGTCAAGTGGAAACTATTATACTTTTCCTCTTGTATATATGATTATTTTGTTGTGATCCTTTCTTGTTTTCTTTTCACAGCATCATGGGGGATGTCGATGGCATTAGTGAGAAAAACATCTATCAGAAAGTTGAAAAATATCCAACAAACAACCAAATTCTCTATTTCGACACRGTGCTAGTGGGCTTACATGCACCATTTACTGATGAAGTGTATGTATCAAGGACTCTGCTTTGAATAGGCTGTTAAAGTTGTTATTTGGCAGAGAACATTTGCTTCTTCAAAGCCTGCCGCGCTGCCTCGCAAAGGGCAAAAAAACAATTTCTGCTTTCCTCTTGCCCCAGCTGCAGCTCTGTCAGCAGGATGAGACCCTTCCCACAGACAGCTTGAGCAAGCAGACTGCATGTGGTCATAGAATCATAGAATCATAGAATGCTTAAGGTTGGAAGGGACCTCTCGAGGCGATGTAATTCAACTCACCTGCACACGCAGGGTCCCCTAGAGCATGTGGCACAGGGTGATGTCCAAGCAGGTTTGGGAGATCTCCAGAGAAGGAGACTCCACCACCTCTCTGGGCAGCCTGTTCCAGGGCTCTGTCACCCTCACTGTTAAGAAATTCTTTCTCAAGTTCCTGTGGAACTTTTGGTGTGTCAATTTGCGGCCGTTTCCTCTAGTTCTATCGCTGGCCACCACTGAGAAGAGGCTGGTTCCATCCTCCTCGCTCCCTCTCTTGGGGTACTTATACACACTGATGAGGTCCCCTCTCAGTCTTCTTTTCTCCAGGCTGAACAGGCCCAGCTCTCTCAGCTCATCTGCCCTTTGCTCACAGGGCAGATGTTCCAGGCCCCTAATCATCTTTGTAGCCCTGTGCTGGACTCTCTCTAGCAGCTCCACATCCCACTTGCACTGGGGAGCCCAGAACTGCACCCAGTACTCGAGGTGCGGCCTCACCAGGGCTGAGTAGAGGGGCAGAATCACCTCCCTCGACCTGCTGGAGACGCTCTGCTTAATGCACCCCAGGATCCCATTGGCCTTCTTGGCCACAAGGGCACACTGCTGCCTTGTGGTCAGCTTGTCGCCCACCATGACACCCACGTCCTTCTCTACAAAGCTGTTCTGCTTTGTAGCTGTTCTGCCCAATCTGCAGAAGRTTGGGCCCCAGCCTGTACGCATGTCTGGGGTTATTCCTGCCCAGGTGCAGSACCCTACACTCGCCCTTGTTGAACTTCATGAGGTTTCTCACCACCCTGTTGTCCAGTCTGTCCAGGTCCCTCTGGATGGCAGCRCAGCCCTCAGGGCTATCAGCTATTCCTCCCAGTTTSGTATYRTCAGCAAACTTGCTGAGGGAGCACTCCATCCCTTCATCTAGGTCRTTAGTGAATAAGTTGAACAGGACCAGACCAAAGATTGAGCCCTGGAGGACACCACTAACCACAGGCCTCCAACTGGACTCTGCACCACTGATCACTACCCTCTGAGCTCTGCCATCGAGCCAATTTCTAATCCACCTCACTGTCCACTCATCTAACCCACACTTCAGGAGCTTGCCCAGGAGAATGCCGTGAGGGACGGTGTCAAAAGCCTTGCTGAAATACAGATAAATCACATCCACTGCTCTGCCCTTATCTATCCAGCCAGTCACACCATCATAGAAGGCTATCGGGGCAGTCAAGCATAATTTCCCCTTGGTGAACCCATGCTGGCTACTCCTGAGCACCTTCTTSYCCTCCATGTGCCTGGARACAGCAGYCAGGATGAGCTGCTCCATCACCTTCCCAGGGACAGAGGTCAGGCTCACCAGCCTGTAGTTGCCTGGCTCCTCCTTCTTGCCTTTTTTGAAGACGGRGGTGACATTGTGATGGAGTTTGCTCCGCCGCAGTGGCTGGATGCCGGTCGCTGCTGCAGCTCGCAGCTCGCAGCCCTCCTCCGAATAGCCTGGAGGAGGCTCGTGGGGCGCCACGCGGCACGAGCCTGGCCAAGGTGCCACTCTGAGGAGGCTTCAGGTGGGAGCAGGGGACTCCCGCTTACAACCCCCCGCCACATGCACACACTACTCATGGGCCCAATCCTTCCCCCCCCMCACACACAGAAGACAAATACGCAGGGGTCAGCAGTAGGACGTCCATTTATTGGGGGGGCTGAGTGGAATATATAGGGGGAGCTGAGCCATTCTGAGCSTCCCGCTCGGTGGTGCCACAACCACCCTGGCACCACTAATTGGCGGGTGGCGCCCGGCCAGCTGCAATTGGGTGCCTCAGGATTCTTCCCGTCATTAGCTAATCCCCGCGGTGGGAGGTTCTGTGGCCTTGATCAGCCAGAGGCTCCCAGGCTGCCCGGCAACGCCGGTCAGGCCCAGGAGCACTCGGCCCCCACCTTGCCAAGGTCATTGGGAGATTAGATGGCCAGCTCACCCATACATTCCTATAGCCTCCCAAAACTATTTACGCTATCTACAAATATATATAAATGGAGGCTGCCTGACCTGATCCTCTCTTGTGCACAAAATCAAGAGGCAGGACTGCGTCCTGCAACAACATTGGCTCTCCTCCAGTCCTCTGGCACCTCCCTCGTTCTCCAGGACCTTTCCAAGATGATGGAGTGCGGCTTAGCTACAACATCTGCCAGCTCACGYAGCACTCGGGGATGCATCCCATCGGGGCACCATGAGATGCATTAAGAAGAGCGTCTCCAGCAGGTCATGGGAGGTGATCCTGCCCTGGTGAGGCCGCACCTCGAGTACTGTGTGCAGTTCTGGGCTCCCCAGTGCAGGAGGGATGTGGAGCTGCTRGAGAGAGTCCAGCGCAGGGCCACAAAGATGATTAGGGGCCTGGAACATCTGCCCTATGAGSAAAGGCTGAGAGAGCTGGGCCTCTTCAGCCTGGAGAAGAGAAGGCTGAGAGGGGAYCTGATYAATGTATATAAATATCTCAAGAAAGGGAGTGAGGAGGAGGGGGCTGGCCTCTTCTCAGTGGTGGCCAGTGATAGAACTAGAGGAAAYGGCCACAAATTGAGGCACCAAAAGTTCCAYGGGAACTTGAGGAAGAATTTCTTAACAGTGAGAGTGACAGAGCCCTGGAACAGGCTGCCCAGAGAGGTGGTGGTGTCTCCTTTTCTGGAGATATACAAAACCCGCTTGGRCATCACCCTGTGCCACATGCTCTAGGGGACCCTGCRTGTGCAGGGGGGTTGGACTAGATGACCTCTACAGGTCCCTTCCAACCCTAGCCATTCTATGATTCTATGATTTGTGGATGTTGAGTTTCCTTAGGCGWTCTCTGACCAATCTTTCTCTATCCAGGGCAAGTCTTCCTCTCTCCAGTCCTCTTCTCTTTTCCCTAGGTCCTGGAATTCTAGAGGACTGCCCTTGGTAAACACCGAAGCAAAGAAGGCCTTTAGCAACTCTGCTTTTCCTGTGTTTTTAGTAACCAGAGTCCCCACTCCATTTACCAGCAGACCCACATTTTCCCTGACCTTCCTTTTGTTGTTAATATATTACTGCAAGACATTTACTGTAGTCATAACTGCAAGAAAATAAACAACACTAGGGACCTCCCTCTGCTGCTGTCTTGGTCCACAGACAATATGGAAAGAGAGACAATATTTATTTTGAGGAGATTTCTGCAGTGGCACAGACACTGTGTGGACCTGTCTTCTCGTTCCTGACTCTTCTTCAGCACTTCCTTTGCCCTCACAGCCTGCCTGGGAAGTTGGTTGTGGTTTTCGTCTATGTGGTGGGAAGATGTGGTGATGTTCTGATTRTCTGCTTTCCTTACAATTCCAAAGTAGTGTCTCCTGCTTGTTTAGTGCATTCCTTTCCTTATTTGCTATATTTTCCACTTGATTGGCCTTTTTTTAATGTGTAATAAGGACCTACAGCCCTTAAGGGTACTGCAGGTCTACTCAGAGCTGGCAATGAAGGCTGCAGAACAGTGAGCATTTTTACAGAAATCTTTGAGTCATAACTTATTTTATTCATTCTGTCTCATGAAAATTTCTTGRAGAATCTCTTGCTGTTCAGGATGGAGCAAGATGCAATTATTTACTGCGGGACTTGGACTGAAGCCAGAAATATTTCCTGTATATCAGTATCAAAAAGCATAGTCTCTAGGGAGATTTTTTATGGGGCTGGGGATCCTTTGAGCAGTTCTTGAAACCTCTCTGCTGCAGTTTGGTTCCTCCCCGAGGGTCATCATGTGCTCTGCAGATTGGATGTTGGTCTCAGCCCGCCTCCTCAAGTTACAGCCAGTGGGCAAGTATATTGGGATCACTTCAGGGCTGTGAAACAGAATAAACATAGCAAATAGAGCCAAGTTCTTGTCTGCATTTCAGAATCATCATTGACAGATCTGTGGCTTGTGGATTGCTTTGCCCAGCAAAAGCAAAGCAATCCACAAGCCAAAGCGTTCCTTCATCATACRGAGAGTCCTGGATGTGCGGTCCTAAGGAGTTAATTAAATCTCTTACCAAACATTTATGTGCTATCATTTTAGAGAGACCTTGTTAATGTTCATCATATGCAAAAGTAATTTTTAAATTGGATCATCTGTGTAGAAGCTTATTAATATTTTCTAAATATATTTAGCATACTTTTCACACTCATTTAGATGAAGGAATGCTGCTCATCTTTTCATTTCCTTAATAATAACATAAACCTTCTGTTTTACGCAGAATCAGAGGCAATAAGAAAGCCCARTTAAAGGGTGTTAACTACTATATTGTTTGCAAAATGAATGCTTGTTTACAGCATTCGACATTGAAATCAAGCTGGAAATAGTTTACTCATCCTTTCCATTTTCACAGTATGAGAAGATACATGATTCTGCCAAGTAAAGCAAAAAAGCAACTTACAGAAAGCCTATGAGCCTGACCACAGCACATCAGATGAAGCCAGCACTGACACTAGGGTGTGAAGCCACTTCAGTGTACTAGGAAAAAGTGCATTGGAAAAAGTCCTCCTTGACATGCAGAGTACATTTGAACACCAGAGCACAACAGCTGGATAACAGAACTGTCAAACAGCCTCTGTCTTTACTCCAAATTGATTTCTTGATTATTCAAGTGGAAAATTAGTTGAGAGAAAGTAAGCAGTATAATCAGTGCTAGAAACGGCATTAGACCTTGCCAAGTTTACAATCAATAATGTGCCAATTTTCTCTCTAATTGCTTCGCTGCAGGTTTTGGAAAAGCTCTAATGTGCTGGATATATGCTCTCTCCAAAGATCAGGAAGCTAGCAGTTTGTTAACTGCAAGACATTGATTTGTTTGGTTGTGTCAAATGGGAATAACTGATTCCTTACTGATTCTCCTCCAGAGGAGCTAGGCCTTTTGCTTTTTTAATTATCTATATATGGTGGGCTACAGTACATTTTGAACAGCAGATATTGAGAGTCAATCTTTACCAGTGGAAAGAGCTGATAGTATAAATCTATCGAAACGGATAAGTTGACCTGAAAGTGGAATTTTCTCCCCTCAAGATGTTTATCTTCAAAATGACAGTGATTGCTGTAGGTATGAAGAGTGCGCTTAGATCTATTGCCACTCTCTTTTCCCCCAGGTCTTAGTCTACTTCCCTCTTTCCTCCACTGTTTCCAGGGAGCTTTTGTTTCCTCCATGTCTGTCTTTCCCCATGGATGCCTTTTTTAGCCTAAGTGTTAACTGTTATGTCACCTCCATCTCAGCCGTGCTACTTCCATCCCTTACTTTTACAGATTCTGATTCTCTAAACTGAAAACATATTTTCTTCCCTCTCTACCTCTCATTTCCAAAGTCTTTTTTTACAGTGCTAAAATTTTTATTAATTTCCAGATTAACCCCTAATATCTTTCTGATTTTCTTAATAAAAGAAGGGAAAATTTTAGAAATGAAATTTTATAAATTTAACCTTAGGCACTTTGATGGAAGATCTTGTGTGAAAACTGAATTCAAAAGTTTTCGCTGAGGTGAAAATTGCATTCCATTGCCAGTGAYAAATAACTAACTTCCAGCTAGCTTGTGGCAATCACAAAGAATCCTTTCATTCATATGCAAGAATACTCAAGAATAAAGTTTTCTTACAATTCCAAAATTCTTTCCAGATGCTTTTTGACACTCCAAAGCTTAAGCACCATGTCTAATTTCAAACCTTCTTATGGGAGTGCTCTGTTTTCAGTATAGTTTCTGAATGGCAGTTTTGGAAGAGGAAAAGAAAAATGCCATAAAAAGGAAACCAGCTAGGAAGTGACCTCAGTAGGGTAGAGCAGATGGGTCTGCAGATTGGCAGAGAGCTTCTCTGTGGAAGGAGRAAAGGAAATAAATTCACACAACCACAGAAACAACCCAGGCAGTGATCCGACAGAATTAATTCCTCAAATATGTTACCCCTGTGTCAAGTTCTACAAAAACTAAGACTTGAATTTTCTTTTTCGGAAAACCTAAAGCTGTGAGGTAAGAAGTTTGCTCAAATTACCTAGAAGTTCACTTTTCTAAGAATAATGATGCTTATGTGACTTCTTTGCATCTGCTAGTTCAGCCTCACCCATAACTTCCAAGCCTGRCACTGCTCGGCTTCAATCAAAAGTGGCAGGGCAGTGGCAGTCTCGGGGATGTGTTATGTGCTGCTGGGTAGARAAACGAGATCCTCTTGACAGCCAGGTAGATGAGAGAGAAGCTTTTGATGCCTCTGCTGAGGGAACGAAAGGCTGCTGTGCAAATACATGCGTGTCAAATGCTTCGCTGGCATGAGCGAGTGTGCAACTGTAAGAAGAGTTTTAATTAGGGGTTCATACWCTCTTAGACACCAGACAATCCAACCACAGGGTGCAAATCCAYAAGAACCCATCTTTCATTTCTTCTATCTCTGTGGAATTATTTATTTGTTGATTTTAGGACTTTTTCAAAATATATGCATGGACTATATCCTGTCTGCTTTATTTTAAAWGTGCTTTTGTGCTTGCAAGCTTTCTGCTATTATTTAGAAAGCTTTCTTTTTTTAAATCTGAAGATCAGATTCTTTTCTTTGCATTTTCAGATTAGGACCATGGAAATGTCTTGTTCTTGGAAAAATTGGAAAAATAAAGTACATTCTTRTTTATTTAATAACTAGACCATCTATTAAATCAGAAAAAAAGTGGTTGGATTTCTTTATCTCTGTAAAATGACTCCTTTAAGTATCAGATTTGCATGTCCTGAGGGTTCTCAGTTTTTTTTTTTTTGTGCACTTCAGTGTTCACAGAAGTCTAGCCAAATAGTACCAATATATTCACAGATTATGATTTGTGATAACAGGTATTCACCTTGGAACTGGCATATTTTACATGCGACGAGACAATCTTAGGCACAACAAAAGATTACCAGAACCCCTTGCCACAACTCTCATTGAGAAAATAGAGCGAATTGAAGAGAGTTACATCATTTTCTGTTGGAAATCAGGAAATTCCCTCCTATTACCTTTGCAGCTATTTGGGTGACTACACAATAGTGATGCTGAGCATTTATGGGACTATCTATRTACTGCTGTAGGTGTCCAAAGATCCAGCCAAATGTGAGTCAATTCCTCTGCTGCCTTATTCCTGAGTCTGGGCAATGTACATGGTTACTTCACTTGCAGCTGTGAGAGAGGAATTTAAAGGGTGGCACTAAGGATCAGGTCTTGGGCAATCTTTATGTGTTCTGGAAGAGTCTAAAAATATTTACACAACTAATCTTTTCTGCCAGCCTCCTATTAATTATGAGTTTGATTTCCTCATGTAATCAACCACACAAATCATAGAACTTAAGTTTCAAGTAGTAAGTATTAAATACTACTATTAATTTTAAGCAGCAGCTATTAAATACTGCTGTTGAATATACGTGAGCAATTTAGTGTTTAAATAATAACAGCTCCCCACTCATCCTGGTTCTTATAAAAGAAACTCAAGAAAATTAATGTTCTGAACTGCATATCTCATTAGCAGTATAAGAGATATTTGTGAATGATCAACACTCACTGTAATGTGTTCAATTTAAAACAGCATAGTAAAAATAAATGTGTGTACACGAAGGGAAGAAATTTGTCTTTTTGTCTTTCAGACCGAAGTTTGTTTCTGCCTGCTGTTTGAAAATATCCACTCCTTTTCTCTTTGTCTCACTGCAGTTCACAGAATGATGCAGGTTTTCACATGCATGTCAAATTACTTAAATGAGGCCCAAAAAGCTGGTTACTTTGGTTACACCTTCTCATGGCATGGCCAGTCCTTTCCTAAGATTTGGAGAATCACCAACCACTGACTTGGTGCTTAGATAGTTGAAGGCTAGATAACTCACCGGCAGCAATGTACATGATGTGTGAGGGTAGCCAGGAGGCAGAGCATCTATACATCTCTGCATGAGGCGAGTTTGAGAATGAGGAGACACGGTAGGATCTGTGAAGATACACGACTCTCCAGCTTCTTTACTTTGCAGTGTCAGGGTACTTGCTGCTCTGTATTGTCTATGTTATTAATACCTGCAAATAAAAATGACCGAAGAAACTTGTCTCCATAGAAACTAGCATCTAACTAATTCTAAGAAGAAATTTTCTTGCTTCTTTCTCTTTTGCTGTACCAGAACAAGAGAAACATGATGTCCTCACTCTCTTAAAGGATTTTGCTCTTTACAAAGGTAGCTTTTCAATCCTCTCTTGGCTAATCAACAAAATATTGATTTCTATAGCAATATTTATCTCAATAATGTAATTGTTGCGCTGAACTTATCGTCAATGTGTTAATAAACATCAAATAAACTTCTCTTTATTTGTTCTGTGAAAAAAACAGTGAAATCCAGATCATGAAATACAGTAACATGATGTTTCAGATCCTTCAGCCTCACCTTAAATAGAGAAAAAACAAGGAAGTAATYTGAAAAAAAAATTTGGAAAATAAATATAACCTATTAGGAAATGACTTTGCACTGTATGTATATATATAGTGCATATATATATACATTCTATATGCACTATATATAGAGAGTATATGTGTGTATATATACACAGACACACGTATATATATATTCAGACCATTCTACTCTTTTTTGATTTTGTATGTTGATATATACAGCTGTGTTCTTCCAGGCTTATGAAAGCTAAGAGTCAGACTAAAATGACAGGAAGAGCTACAGCATGATGTATGCAGAATATAACCCTTGGATCACCAAGTTCATGTTGAGGGTTACATTGTGTTTCTTCAGATTTCTGCTCTTTCTTTTCCCAGAATTTTTGTCCTGTCATAATTTGAATGCTCTTGACATTTATCAAGGATTACTGGGTGTCTGGCAGGTCAGACAGAGCTATAGTTCTTTATTGCTGCCACACATGGGGGWCCTTCAGGTGTTTAAACATCCTAATCCTTTGCATTGGGCTGCTCAGATGCCTCTGTCCTTCAATACGATAGATCTGATCAGTTTGAGAGATGCTAAAATAACTTTGCCATAAGTTTGAATTTTAAAGTATCTTTAAAGGACTTTAAAGGAGCAACATATATATATAAATGAGCAACATACTATACTCTGCTGGAAATAAAAGCTAAAAATTGCTTTAAAACCCATTTTTTTTTTTCACAAAATGACCATAATTAAAATATATATGTGAAAATTTGTTTTTAATCTTCTGATATGTCAAACAACTGACAAGAGGAGATTGGGACACTTCTTCCTCCTTCGTTGAAGAGGAGATGCCCTTCAAAAAGGAGAGCTGAAACTGCAGTGACCAACTCACTGTTACAGATCGAAAAAACTTGAATTCAACAACTAGCCACTTTCCAGTGAGCTATTCTAGGCTTCTACATTTTTTTTAGTAAGCTTGGTGGTGCCAGAAGGGCCTGGAGGAGTTCAGCACTTTCTTTCCATTCTGTTTAATATTTCCTTTTCAGACTGAAATGTAGTTGGTTCAGAGTGACACAGAAACTTGTGAGGGCAGGTGTGTGAGCACTCTGCTCACCTTTAATAGATGYTACTCCTTCTCCCAGGTGGAGATGGGGAAGGCAGGCGGACAGCAGGCACCGGGTATTCACAGGTTCTAGGTGTTCTCTGCCTACTCAGTGCAYGCTACCACCACGTTTGTGTTTTGATGAGTCAGCTGTTAATTGAATATAAAGGTTTTGAAAGGTTAAAGGCAGTCACCTGACTGTTTTTTATGGGTTTATCTAGCTAAAGACAGATATTGTATGACAACGCTATATACTTAGATGTGAGTATACAAATATATTTGTTTGTAAAATTTCCTCTGTGTGTTCCTCTTGCGAAACTATGAGCATATCTATACCTTAATGGCACTACCTAAAGTATTTTGGTCACGAGGACACAGACTTGTCACCCATGAGAGAGAATAAAATCACATTTCCTGAAGGGTGGGTGGCATCATTGATGTCCCTCAGACACCCTGTGCTAGTCTGGGTATACCTGGAATAGTCCAGAGATGTCTTGGGATTTCTTTGCTGTCAGTCTGCAGGGAAATCCTTGGGAAAAGTCAAGCAGGACAAAACAAGGCTTTTCTTTGAATGATGTTAGCATGAAATCAATGGGATTCTTTTTTTTAACTAACCCGCATGAAGAAACATTTGCTGCAGATAGCCAAAAGATTGCTATTGCCATTCTCTTCTCCCTAAAAACTTCCCTCTGTATGTTTAGCCACTTTCATTATGTCAGGTACAACGGGAAGGACCTCTATAAATATATCAGCAGCAAGAGGAAGACCAGGGAAAATGTTGGTCTGCTGCTGAATGGGGAGGGTGCCTTGGTGACGGAGGATGCAAAGAAGGTAGAGTTACTAAATGCCTTCCTTCTGTTTTTACTGCTAAGGCCAGGCCCATGGACTACGGAGCCCAGACACAAGAGAGAGAACTAGCAGAGAGGAAGAATTTCCACTGGTAGAGGAGAATTGAGTTAGACATTACTTTGGCAGACTGGACACCTGTAAATCTATGGGCCCGGGTGGGATGCACCCAAGAGTACTGAGGAAACTAGTGAGGGTTACTGTTCAGCCACTCTCCATCATCTTCAAGAGGTCATGGAGAGCGGCAGAGGTGCCAGAGGACTGGAAGAGAGCTTACATCATTCTTCAAAAAGGGCAAGAGAAAAGAGCTAGGAAAATACAGGCTGGTCAGCCTCAACTCTGTCCCTGGAAAGAYGATGGAGCAGCTTGTCCTAGAGACCATCTCCTTCACCATGTCAATGAAAAGAAGGTGATCAAGAGTAGTCAGCATGGATTTACCAAGGAGAAGTCRTGTTTGACAAACCTGATAGCCTTCTATGATGGGATGACTGGCTGGATGGACAATGGGAGAGCTGTAGATGTTGTCTATCTTGACATCAGCAAGGCTTTTGACACCTTCTTCCATAACGTACTCACAGGGAAGCTCCAGAAGTGTGGGTTGGATGGGTGCACAGTGGGGTGGATTGAGAACTAGATGAATTRCAGAGCTCAGAGGATCATGATAAATGGGACTGAGTCTGGTTGGAGGCTGGTAGCCAGTGGTGTCTCCCAGGAGTTAGTACTGGGTGCTGTTCTACTTGTTCAGCAATAACTTGGACAAGGACACAGAGTGCACCCTGAGCAAGTTCGCTGATGACACCATAATTGGGTGGAGTGGCCGACACTCCAGAGGGCTGTGCTGCCATTCACAGGAACTTGAACTGGTTGGAGAGTTGGGCAGAGAGGAATCTCATGAGGTTCAACAAGGACAAGTGCAGGGTCCTGCACTTGGGCAGGAATAGCCCCAGGAACCAGTACAGATTAGGGGCTGACCTGCCAGAAAGCAGATCTGTGGAGAGGGATCTGGGAGTCCTGGTTGACAASMAATTAACTATGAGCCAGCMATGTGCACTYGTGGCCAAGAAGACCAATGGGATCCTGGCTGCATCAGGAGGAACATTGCCAGTGGGTCTAAGAAGGGAATCTACCCCTCTACTCAACCCTGGCACAACCRCATCTGGAGTATTTGGTGCAGTTCTGGGCTCCCTAGTACAGGAGGGACGTGGAGCTTCTAGAGAGGGTCCAGTGCAAAGCAAAGAAGATGATTAAGGGCCTGGAGCATCAACCATATGAGGAAAGATAAAGCAAGCTGGGTCRGTTTAGCCTGCAGAAGAGAAGAATGAGAGGGGATCTGATCAGTATATACAAATATYAGAAGGGAGAATGTGGGGAGGATGGGGCCAAACTCTTCTTGGTGGTGGCCARTGGCAGCAAAAGGGGTAATAGGTACAAGCTGAAACACAGGATCTCCATGTGAGGAAGAACCTCTTTCCTGGGAGGGTGACAGAGCCCTGGAACAGGCTGCCCAGAGAGGCTGTGGAGTCTCCTGCTCTGGAGATCTTCCAAACCCGCCTGGATGCCACCCTGTGACCCGTGCTCTGGGTGTCCCTGATGGAGCAGAGGGGCTGGACTAGATGTTCTCTAGAGGTCCCTTCCAACCGCAACCATTCTCTGATTTTTCGATATTTCAATCTCTATTTATTTTAAGTGAGCATAAAGCCAGCTCATCAATACAACCTGAGCCTCAAATAKGAGACAATACTGAAATACAAAGCTGTGTCTAATTTACTGTACTGTTGGTATTACAGAGTGATATGACTTTTACAGAAGGACATAATCTCTGAAAGTTAGAAATTTTGTAATTTGAGAAAAAAGCACAACAAGTAGATAACCATGTTTAATCACCACCACAACAAAGCAGGTGACCGAAGAGTAAGAATGTGTTTTTATTGTAATTTGTAAAAAAAAAAAAAGTGCTATGGCTGTCACAAAAGAGTGTTTCTTACAAACAGGTAATTATTCATAATGAGTAGCGTAGTGATTTTTTTCTTATTCTTTGCTAAGTCGCTTCAAACCATCAGTGCTGACAGATTATAGACAAACCCATAAGCAAAGAGCACAATGGRAGGCTCACCCTGCTCCGCAGGTGGGTGTTTGAGCTGTATTATAGCAGTGTCTGCTGGGTTTTCAGTTTAATAGGCAGACTCTTGGAGCCTTTCATCACTTTTAAAATACATTTATTTTTTCTGTGAGCTGTCATTTCTGGAAGGGATTGCTTAAGTTTTAATTGTAAATCTTAACTGTTAGTACAAGAATTTCCAGAGCTAAGGGCAAAAAWTTGACTACCATATACAGAAAATTAAAAATTTTCAAGAGAATGGGTGGAGATTATCTTCAAATGAAGTAAAGGTGGTGGGAGTCTAGGGCTCARAGTTATAACAGCAGCTGTTAGTAGGTATGTGCTTTTTATTTCGTATGGTTTTCTTTCAAGAAGCTGTCTCTGCTTTGATCTTGTGTCAGCACATAAGCAATAAACACAGGCCTACTGACCATATTGCAATAAAAAAGGCTGGCTTAGAGGGACCCTSTTTCAACCAATTTTTCTGCATTCTAACTCATAAAATATTCTATCATATACTGTGTTTTTTTCTTCCATCTTGATGTGAAAGAAGGAGCTAATCACCTTTACAGGTTTGCTAGTGTTTATTGAAGTAGTAGAAATGGAAGACTTCCACATTTAACCAGATTAAATGAAAAAAAAAAAAAAGAAAAAATTGAAGTAGTAGAAATGGAAGACTTCCACATTTAACCAGATTAAATTAAAAAAAAAAGTCAATAAGCCATCAAGCCAAAACTAATGATGATGAAAGTAAGTGTGAGATCCTGGCAAAATATCTCCATTTGTACAAAACAGGGAAAAAAAAAAAAAAAAAGGAAAGAATCTCAAACATTTACTCAACCCTAATTACCTATCAAGTAATTTTGTGTTCAGCGGTTAGTATTGTTAATATCTTTGGTTAATAATTGCTTTGTTAATCCTCTTGGTGCAATGAACCAAGAGGAATTTTCCTGCATATGATAAACAATTTTTACTAATTGAAAACAGAACAGTGTTTGTATAATTGCACATGCTACTTTTGAACAGAAAACACTTCCACAGTTGAGATTTTTCTGGAGGTCACAATAACTTCAATATTCTTTATTTGTAAAAATAGGTAGAAAACATCTGAAGTTAAAATTTGTACAACTGTAAAAAAGAAAAGGCAGGACAAAGGAAAAGTTAAAAGGCAAAAATGAGAGAATTCTGGACAAGGAAGAGCACATTTGAGCTCTCCTATTTTCTACATCTTTAACTACCGTCTCTTGCTGTTGTAAAAATAAATAAGACAAATAAAAAATATAGAGGCAGTTTTCCTCCTTTTACCCGTTACTGTGGTAAAATAGTAGACTCCACTGAAAAGCTGGTGCAGGATATTAAGATTTTGATATGGAAATCGTTGACTGTGAGRTTGCCCCAATTATAGTGATCCAGGTGAGTGGAAAAGAAGACTAGTTAAAAGGATTATGCTAAGGACCATTTACTATTTGCATGCAATTTCTCAGCACCAGTACTTGCAAAGAACACAGATAGCTTTCTTGGCATGCATATCTACAGTTGTGACACTCTGAATCCCTAAAAGCATACAAAGTTTGAATCTCATAGTAKCTAGCTGTTTTCCTGAGGCAAGATCAAACCTCTCCCTTGAAGAATTAGATATGAAAAGTGTTCCTATATCCTCAGAAGCATTAGTATAGTCTTTTAGTACTGCCTCTCCAAGTAGTTGCTAGTGCATTTTTTTTTAAATCAAGCCTTCAAGCAGCTGGAAAGTAATGCTGTTTCAATATTGATGATGCAGAGTGGTGTCTCACTGCTGTATTGCTGGCATTTTATTCTAGGATGGAATAAATTTTCCCTGTGGGCTTCACTGCCAAAAGAAGTTGATCAGTCAGTGTAGCTAGATTACTCTGTACTGCATGTACCTGGGTCATGGTGGTCWGAAAGAATTCAAGATATTGTCAGTAGTACCACAAAGACTTGGCAGAATCCTCTGACAAGTATCTCTCTAAGTTAGCATAGAAATGTAAAATGAAATATTGGCATAGAGCTGGAGAGCTCTGTGACAATGAGCAGAATTACTGCTCAGAAAACAGATACGCTTACCTCACTTCTCCATCCCAGGAGAGGTTGCTGCCATTCTCAGTAGAAAAATGAGAAATATTTGATTTTCATTTGTTTTCCAATTAACAGAGCATGYTTGGGGACACAAATTCAGTTTTTCTGCAGATACTCTACAGCAGCTGGTTAGGAATAAATTTAATTTATTAACCTGAACTTCTTATCTTGTTGGATGTCTGAAGCTGAAACTCCAGGGTCCAGCTGAAGCTTTCCATGGTTTCATGGTGATCCGTGGATGATCTTTGTTATGATGGGGCATGAAAATTGCAAGGACCCTGGCCACAAGCACAAGTGGATCTCCCCTAGTATCACATTGAGTGACAGTGAGCTATAGAGTTTTCAGCTGGACCACTTACATCTAAAAGTTTTTGAGCATCAGGATAAATACATCATATTGCCAAACATTGGATTCTCTCATGTCTAAACGTGTTGAATTCATGCTGTGATCAACAGAAATATGTAGATTTTCTCTTCTCATCCAAGACGTCTTTCCTCATTAGGCATGTGGAAGTTGACTCAGTTGGAAGTATCTGCCTCCCTGCTCAATTTGTTTAAGAATCACCAATAGGGTAAAAATAACCAGGAGAAAAAGAAAGCAAGCTAGACAGGTATGCCTAGTTTGCTTAGTAAACCAGGTTAAAAACTGCTTGGACTCTCAACAGCTGCAGTTGCAGCCTAAATCTAAACACTAAATTAACTGGGTAGAGGTGAAAGATGAGGAAAACAATAACTTGAATCCCTGGAATGGTCTACTGAAGCACACTCATAGAGCATGTATTATATGGCTTTCAGGACTGGAGCAGCTGGAGTTTTCATTTGGAAGTGRTGCAATAAAAAGAGCAGCTGTGAAAAGCACATGGAATAGGAATTAAAATGAATGTAAAATCCATGCCCAAGTTTTATTTTCTTATTTGAATATGGCAGTGAATTCAGAGTGGAAATATTGCAAACAATTCAAGCTAGAAAAGAACATGCAGAAAGGAAAGAAACTGTGATGCCCATTTGGAATTTTATAGGATTTATGACAATAATCTAGAAAGAGAAATGAAGAACAATCTTGTACATAAATCCAGTGTGCAAATTTCAGTAGGGAAGTTCTAGGAAAGCATTTTAAATGAACCACATTATGAAATCCTCCTATCTAAAGTTTCCAAGTAGCATTTCCTTAGTTGTAACAYCATAAACCAGTAGTTATTAAAAAAAATAGTTTTAAAAGTCCCAAACAAAAGCCGTATTAGCCCCATTCTTTCTCAGGTTGGTAACTGTTGTTTAGAGATTTGTGTGTTTTCCAGCTCCATGATTTTGCCATTAGGGATCAATTTATAACAGACCAAGGTCCAATTGGTCCAGTTTGGTCCTTAATGGTAAATTAACTTATAGGAAGTACTGATCACTGAAGTATTGTGTTGCAATCACTTCAGTAAATGAGAAAGTTCTATTCTTCAAAGTTCCATTTCAAAGATAACCCAGCTGAGGTAGAACAGGCTTTACTGGGGATTCCTGGAACAGATGACATTATCCCAGAAAGGACAGACCAGGTTTAGCTTGAGGGCTGCACAGCACACCTCCTTCCAGAATAAGAGCTATTTTTTCACCTCTCTTTCTTATAAGCTATTTTTGTGTAATCGAAGTCAGAATTTTGTGATCTCTGCCCACCATCTGATACTTGCTTGTAGTAGCTTGAATAGTGTCCACTAAAAAAGACAATCAAGTCTGGATCTGGAAGAGGTATGTCACTTTATTTTGTATCACTAGACAATTGGGGAAAGTCTAGCTCTCCTTTGCTATTTTGATGTATAAGACCCATTGTCCTGACTTGTGGCATAGAGTTTTGCTTGTGAAGTATTTCCAAGTGGAAGCTTGTGGAAACAACAACAGCAACAACAGTGAAACAACCAGCTTCCATCTGAGGATATTGGGACAAATATCAATGACAGAGCATGGAAAATATAAGCCAGTGAGATGAGAAAATGCTACAGAGTTGACCCTGTCTCTGCTGTTTGTCTTTATTTCATCTCAAATAACTGACAGCAACAGAACAAAGTATGAGCTGTACTGCTTTGCACAGATCAAATAGCTAACTACTCAGATTAAAAGCCTCCCACTCATAGATTAGCTTATAAATACTCTCTGGGCATTTTTTGCCTTAATCCAGAAGGACAGGAGAAACTGTTGGAGCTGTGTTTCCAGCACTTATTTCCAGCCATCTGCTGGGCAGTTTGATAAATACACCGTGCTCCTTGGTGCCTGATGTAGATTTAAATCTTAACTTCTTTATAGCATCAGCATTCTTAGCGATACCCTGGGTTCAGTCTGACCCAATAACTTGGTCCATGATTTTCAGAAAGAAAATCTGCTTAGAGTGCAAAGCAGATGCTCCTTGCTTTTTACTCAGAATTCATTATATGGGTTTCACAGAAACTGCTGGAAAAAATCTTTTGCAGAACTTGGTAGACATGGGCTATGCTTTGCTTACTGTACAATTATGTGGAGAATATCCAAAAGATCTTTTCTATCGTCTCAAAAAGATTTCACAGTATGTTGTACTTTTCATGCTATGACAATAATTATGAAGAAAATGTTRCACTACAATAATGCTTCTCCTTTTCATCTAGACTCTGTTAAGTGCAGTAAAATTCATGTTTTCTTTGATGCAGCGTGACAGCCAATTTTTTCATTTTTTGTTTTCCACCTGGTGCAGTGCAGTGTTTAGTAGTGAACCTTTATGCTGGTTCTTGCCAGAGTGGACTTCTGCTGAAGTCCAGAAAGAGAAATGTGGACAAATCTTATTGAAAAATGAAGCAATTAGTGTAATTATCTCCATATACACTACTTGTAAAAGTCTGTTCTTGAATTTTACATCACAGAAACACTACTGTGTTAGAACACGATTATCTCAATACTTGTTCACACCTTTACTCATATAAAAAAGAATTTTTCTTTCTACTTCTGAAACTCATCTTTGAAAAAAATGTTTTTCTTTTTTTTTTTTTTTTTGGAAATCAATTGGTTTTTCCTTTGATGATTCAGTGAAATAATAAGAAAGATCTATGAATAATCATCATAGGAACTTTAAAGTATAATTGTGGCTAGTAGTTTAACTTCAAAGGCAAAACACCTAAGATAAAATGATATACTGCATCCTACTAGTATATCCTCTTGAGACCTGGTTATTCACTTACCTCAGAAATAACCACTCCAGCAGTGGCAARCTGTACAACTTTAGGCAGCAGTCTGAGTAGTACATTAAGCTGTGACAGAACATAAATATGCTCAAGTTATTTTACTCATGGAATATCATCAAACTGAGGTCTTACAGGTTGTTAGGCTTCTTGAAAAACAATGATGTGACCTTCTAGATCTGACTTAAAACTATTCCTTCTAAAACAAATATTCTTATCAAAGCTTAATYTGGAAATTCTCACAACACATATATTTAAGGTATCAACTTGCTATTGTCTTTTGAGCATTTCAGGAAAATAATGTTTGTATAGCGTCTATTGGCTGCAAAAATTTTTAGAAAATTCTGTGAATTAATTGCATAGTAGATACCAGAATTTTCTGTAATAATAGAGCAGCTTTTGTTAACCATATCCATTTTGAATACATCAAAGAAGCATTTCGTCACTTTCCTTTAAATAATTTAGATTATTTTCTTAGCTGGCCCATGCAAATGTAAAATATATATATATAGCTAGAATTTCCGAAGTGGATCTTCCAATCTGGAGACAGAAATTATCATTTTTACTTTTGGCCACTGCCAAGTAGAGAAGGATTGGAGTACAAATAATCACAATGGGAGAAGAGGAATACTATGTGGCTACATCTTCCTATCCTGCTGCACTTTATATATGGTAATGAAAATCTTTTAAAGCTACTAARCATTTAGGTAGGGCATGGCTATATCATATTAAGGTGATAGCTTTTCTATAAGGAGAAATAGGAAAAAAAGAATCTGAACTGCGAGAACACATCTATCTCTAACTCAACTATCATGAGAAATCTCTAGCCTGATCTTACAGGTCATTACAGTTGCATCASCAAGAGCTAGCAGGCATGAACCATCAGAACCATGAACTATTAAATAACCTTCCAAATATATATATATATGTACAGTGATATAAATATAAAGAGATAAATATACAGTGATATGAATACAGTGAAGTTGATCTTTATGATATCTCTAAGGCCCCAGTGAAATCATTGCATGCCTCAATACAATCTGGCATCTGATGGAAAGCAGTTCTGCAGAGAAGAATCTATGAGTCCTGAAGTTGTCAATGGGCCAAAAATACACACATGTTGCAAAGGTAGCCAACAGTACCCAGGGCTGCGTCTGGAAGAGCATTGCTGGAAGTTTTTTGGGAAGTGATTCTCTCCTTTCTCTCAGCCTCAGTGAGGCTACATCTGCAGAACTGTGTCCAGGGCTTCCCTGTACAAGAGGGACATGATAGAGGCAATGGAGAGAGTCCAATGAACGGTCACATAAATGATAAAGGGAATGGAGCATTTCTCATATGAGGAAAAGCTGAGAGAGCTGGATATGTTCAGCCTGGAGAAGATGAGGCTGAGGGAGGATTTTTTCAGTGTGTATAAGTATATGAAGGAAGCATGTAAAAAACCTGAGGCCAGACTCTTCTCAGTGTTGCCCRTTGATAGCTTGAGAAGCAACGGCTGCAAACTGAAGCACASGTAATACCATCTGAACATGAAAAAAAATGTCTCTACTGTGASTGTGGMCAAGCCCTGGAACAGGCTGCCCAAAGAGCTTGTGGAGTCTCCTTCTCTAGAGAAAATCAGAACCAGCCCAGACAGTGCTGTGGGTGCCCCTGCTTGTGCAGATGGGTTGGACTAGATGATCTCTAGAGGTCCCTTCCAACCCCAAACATTCTGTGATTCTGTTGAAGACCATATCTTGTACTATAGAGGTTTTTCAGATACTCTGGGAACCTGCAAATAAAGTTTGTGGGAACATCAGGAATAGCAGAAATAAGGTTTTTGTTTTTTTTTTTTTAATGCTTGGAGATTGATTTTTTTCGAGGAGGATCAATTTTGTAATCTTTCTTGCCAATGAAAGACTAAGACTGCTAATCTATGCTTGCTGGGTGCACCTATTCTGGGTACATAAAATTTTAGTGACAATAAAAAAAGAAGAATGATTCTTGAGCATTTTGTATCTCTTTGGAATAGAAGAGTATCGTACCAGTCAGTGGCTTCCCTCCCACATTAAAACCACTAAAACTTGCTTTTGTAATTTATAAGGTTGTTTTCATTGAGAAGAGCATTTCAGCTACAATGGCTATGATCAGTTTTTGCAAAAGACGTACGAACTTTCAGCCATGCGACTTGTAGATTTCTCTCCAGGTTCATCCTGTAACATTGTTGTAATGGCAGGCAATCTAAGGGAAACACAATTTTGCCATAAAACTAATGAAGATGCATGGAATTAATAATTGCCTGCAAGACATGACAATTCTCATATTGATGCAATCAGCCTTGCACTTTACCATACAGCCATATAGGATATTGCTACATCTAATCAGACTCATATAATCACATTGAATGAGCTCCACATATGTATATTATGAAGTAAATCTTAAAAATGAATRCAGTTTCTTAAATCAAAGACAAATTGTTCCAAGAGGTGGTTTATTTCCAGGTTTTCAAAACTGCAGCTAACACTGAGCCTTAGCGAAAAGAGCAGGAGAGGAAAATATAGGTTCAGGAAGCTCTTAAAAAAAAAAGAAAAAAGAAAGAAAAAGTAATAAAATTTCATTTATCTAAATCAAATAAGATACAGAAACTACCTTTGTGTATCTGGAGGCTCCTAGAGAAACAAAGATATTTTGATGGGCCTTACTGTTGTTGCTGAGTCTTGCAGAGGATAACAAACATGTCAGAAAACAAGGTCTAGAGTGGCATGATTCCTGAGACTSTATGAGAGCAGAATTTTCTCGTTCGGCCATCAATCCACTTCCTTCCAAGTGGACTGTGGCACAGAAGAACAGAAGCAAGAGAGTGATTAGTGATTATTACTGCTTTTAAATCATCCTGCTTATCTCTCCATCCCATCTCCAAAGCTCCAAAGCTCCAACACGTTGTTTTGTTACATTCAATGAGCACTTTGCTGCAGATGCATGCAGGACGTGGCCTTTCCACYAAAACTCTGGATATTCAAGTCCTGACACAGGCTGCTTTTATACATCTTCTTTTTATATCAGACTACCAGTTTGCAGATGTTCCAGTGTGCAAATATATAGGATAAAGAAAGTGAATTTAGACATAAATAAAGGCAAAAAAATTTAAATACAATATTAATAAATAAATAAATAAATAAATAAATAAAATATTAAATAAAATATTTGCAGGAAGGACTGTGTCCACAAATGTTTTTTTTCTCACCAAACTCCATGTGACTTATTCTCTTATCTGATGCATTTTCAAGAACTAGAGGTTTGACTGTGGCTTGGAATATACCTCTGCTTTTGACAGATGAAGGATTCAATTCCATTAAGAGCTGATTAGGTGTTTATCAAATTTATTTATCAAATTTATTTATTTATTACAATTAAAAATCTGTATATTTGCACCTGCAAACATTGTGTCATGCTATGTCATGCTGTTTCTGCAGATTTTTTTCATCKTACAAATATTTTAACTAGATGTGTTTTAACTAGATGAAATATCAATATTTCTCAAGACCTCAGATCAAGGTGGAACTGCTGGAGAAACATAACAATATGTAATTTATATATATCTATACTATACATATATACATATGCATRTATTAATCATCATGCCTTAAATGCTTGACAAGAGCTCTCAGAATATTACAAAGCTTTAATCTTGTAGTAATTGTTTTACTATTCCTATATCCCTCCTAATTATTGAGCTTGTTCCCTGGAATGTGAATACTCCAGAMACTGCCCTTCTTGCTGGCAGCTGGAAGATGAGTCAAGAACAGTGACTTAACATGCTCAATCTGATAGCTTATGTGAAATAACTACTCTCTTACTCACTGAATTGTAGTAGCAGGATCAAGCACAAGCTCCTTTTTATTGTATTAAAAACATTAATGAAACTCATACTTCATCAATACCAAAAAATTTAATCACAAATACTGTAACATGAAAAAGATTAACTATTGCATAAAGATAATCAAATACAAATAAAGGTTGTACTCTTGTTTATTAAATGTCTCATATAATGCCTTTTTATAATTGCTTAAGGTGGGGCAATAGTTTCATCTGAAAAAGCACTTGCAGCCTGTACTTGTGAAATCAGTTGCATTCTAGTACATTTTTCTTTTGTGGAACAAATAAACATGTCTACTTTTTTCTGAAAGGAATAAAAGTCCTTCCAGGGGATGCATCTGTGACTGCTGTTACACTGAAAACTAAATATATATTGTCAAGAGAGAGAAAATTCCTTGGGAGGAGGTGAGAAATTGAGATAACCTTTAGCACATCTACTTAAACACTCATCATTTTCCCTTTTTTTATGTGTATGGGAAAACCTCTGAAATGATTTTTTTTTTTT
>PTEX01000091.1:174866-203726 GCA_003342815.1 Eudromia elegans | reverse complement strand
AGAAAAGAAAAGAAAAGAAAAGAAAAGAAAAGAAAAGAAAAGAAAAGAAAAGAAAAGAAAAGAAAAGAAAAGAAAAGAAAAGAAAAGAAAAGAAAGAAAAGAACACTTTTCTTGAGCTCCCTCTGCCAATTTACCATTTCTGCCCATGGATACAATAAACATAAAACTATTATATTTTGTCTTTTCTGCTTTTTTTCTCATCTGGCAACACAAATTGTAGAGCTCATGTATGTGTTTGCATTTGTACCATGATTCTGATAATTCCACAGCCTGAAAGGGAAGATAAACACAGTCTGTAGGCTGTTCAAGTGGGGTTAAGGAGAAGTGAGTTAACATTGCAAAATATTCAGGTAGTATTCATGGCAATTTTCTAAAAATATTTGATAAGGTGGATAACATAGAAGCTCACACAAGTTGTATTTGAATCTTTTTTACTTCTGTAACATTTTTTTTTTCATCTCTGGTTGAGAAAAAAGAGAAGCAATAGTCTCATCCTTCCATTTATTACATATAACTGGACCAATTTGGGCAAATATTGAAAATATGATAAACACCTTTGGGTTTTTTTTCCCAAATAGTTTCTCCACGTGCTGACAACACAAGTTTTGRGTTATCTAGTTCAATAGAATTCCTGAGCTGGAAATTCCAATGAGTCAAGTGTTCACTCATATTCATATCCTGCAAGACTTATAGTTTTCACTTAAGATGCTCCACTGCTGGGAAGTGTATGTCTTGGATCATCTGATTTCAGCRTTAGGATTTTGTTTCTTTACCTGGAAGTCAGGACTTCTTTTTTGGTCCATGTTGATCCCTGAAGCTGTAAACTTCTGAATAATAGAACTGAAGATGCTTTTGCAGAAAAAGGSAGTAAATTGCTGCAGCTTTCACTATATTTTGTTTATTGCCTTATACCCAAGAATCTCCTTGGAAGGATATATTCCTTTTGAAAGAAAGTCTGACATTTCTAGAAGCACGGAATGACTGACATCTCTGAGAATGCTTCCTCACTTTAAACTCAACAGTGCCGTGACTCTTCCCTGATTTCAGTATTTTTCACTGCATGCATATTATATGAATATATGACCTTCAGCTAAGTAAAGTTTCTTAGAGATTCTTAAGTAATTTACTCATAGTGCACTTAGGAGTGATGACTGGAGGGTCTTTTAGAGGCTATTAGAAAACCATGTTCAAGAAAAAAGAAATTACTTTTGGATAAAAAAAAAACACTTTCCAATGAAAATAATGACAGCAGTAAGCAGAAACRGGATCAGAAATCTGTCAATACCGTCCTGTCCCATTCCCAGACATGCTCTCTTGTACTTTAGAGGCAAATGTGTGTAGTTGTACTAACACTCTGCTTAGAGTCCTGAAATGGAAGAGAGCTTGGAAAGATTAAAGAATTGAAGATGAAGAAAGGAACAAATAATCAACAAATAGAAGTGGCTGAAAATGCTCCAGTGGATTTTTTTCTTCATTAGAAAATTCCARTTCCATGTAATCAAAATTATTTTATTGAGTGCTCTGATAGAAAACGTCCTGGGAACCTGCTCCTGTTTCCTCYAGCATATCCATTTCCTACGAGCAGAGATGACAACTTGGTAGCACTGGGATCCCATGGGTAATCCAAGCACTCAGGTCTACGATTTGGATATGGTGTTAAATAGGTGTGAGAGGTGAGGAAATCTGGAGAAGATGAGTGGTAGGGTCAGAAGGAAGGGAGTGGCTGGGGCTGTAGAGGCAGAGCTGGGCGTGTTGTGAGTGTCGGCTTGCACAGTGCCTAGGAGAAAAGCGTGGTCAGAAGCAGAGGATCCTGAYGGGGTTTTCCTCTGACAGCTCTTGCAAATTCTCTCCAAGATTGAATACACAGGCAGGGCGAGGGTGCCTTCAAACACGACACACCTGCAATGGGTAATTAGCTTGATTCTTAGAAAAAATTCTCACATCAAAGCAAAAATAGCTTGAAATTCCATGCTAAATTGTTTTGTGATTCTATGTAATGAAGAAGAGCTTAAGCTAAAACAGCTTATTTTGAAGAAAGCMGGTCAGGAACAAATCAGCCTGGCAATTTGGCTGGCATTTTTGAGCCGTGATCACTGCTCACAGGAGTCGTGATTAGGAGCAAGGGAGAGGCAGAACCTCTATGGCAACCTTCTCCACCAGCACAGCCTAGGGCTGTGTAGGAGCAGGGGGATACCTGCCTTCTTCCTACCATTTCTTTTATGCGGGGATGCTTGAGAAACACACAGAGGTTTCCGATAGGCACTATAAAACCTCCCGTTAAACTGTGAACAGCTCGATATTACTATACTGAAGTCTGATACATGCTCGCGAGAATATGATCTGTGCAAAAGCATCAGTGGGGTTATTTCCTGGCGCACTGTTGAGGGACACTTGCATTGCGAAGGCTCCCTCATGATCTCTACCTGTCACCAAGGAAAACTAYGAAGAAGGTTACAAAAAAATTGTAACTTGTTAAAAAGCTGTGCATGCAGGAAATTTAGTTTGGCATTAGAGAGAAGAAAACAACATTGTTAATAACAATATATTTTAAACACTACAACCTTTCTTCAAGCATTTTAAAGGGGGCTACTGGTCCTTTGGAAATCTAGGCACATAATCATTTCAAGGACAGTTAGAGAGAGGAGTCATGCAATCACTTCTGCTCATTATAATTACAGATACTGAGAAAATCTCTAATATCTTTACTRATGAAACAGTGATAGGTTAAAGCAAAAAAGTGATGCTGAAGGTGGAGATGTGCTGTGTCGTAGAAGTTGTTAAAGGATACAGCATATTAATATGCCATTTTATTTTTGTCCCTGTTGAATGTGAATCAGTCATAGAGGCATGRTTATTTTTCTCCTTGTTTATGAGGGTAAGTTTTTTCAAGGCTCTACTTTTGGCACACCACAATAGATAATGACACTATTACTAGTGTCACTAGTTTGTGATTTGCTGTAATCTTACATTATATTTTTAAAAATCAGTACTTTTAATGTTAAAAAATAACAGCAATCATATGCTGTTAGATTATATAGTCTGTATATATATATATATATATATACATAAATGTATAAATATAATATTGGTCAGTCCAGTCCACATAGGACTGACCAACAGGTTTATGAATGAGTTGGGAAAGGGTATCTGGGTTATGGAGTCAGCACAAAATCTCCTGTGGTACCAGAAGGATCTGCCTACTGTCCTGACCAGGCTCTGGGGTGTGAGAAACCGTATCTTCATGGCCTGCGAACCAGCTGATGCCTGCCTGAGGAAATGAGCTGCGAGTAGAAAGCCCAGCATGGTCACACTGTGTGCCAGCTTTGGTCTGCATGGCARCTAGGTGGGTGAAACCAAGCAGGCAGCAGAGGCAGTGAAAAGGATGAATAGCTGCCAGTGAGTGAGTATATTTCTTCACAGAAGAGCTCATGTCTGTGAGCTCYTCTAAAAAGGCCAAGGGACTGGTATAGAATAATTTCAACACTTGCAACTTGTTGTAGGTACTTAAATATACGGGCTCAGTACAGACAAGGGTTTGATGACATATCAGTATTTTCACTGAGTTTTATCTCACAGGAACCTTCCCTGAAATGATAACTCTTTGTCAGTGTTTTTCCAAACGGGCTGATAATCTTGTCGCACTTCCATTGCAAATAGGACTAACCTTGCTCTTAAAATGTGTAATAATTGATAAGCCTAATTAACTACATATAATTACGTTTAAATTCAGGACATTCATTGCTGATGCTGCTTCACACTCAAATAAGGACCCTGAGAGATTCTTTTTCATGCAACTCTTTAGGTTTTTTACACAAAGAGACCGTGCTCCCTGTGGAAATGGCAGCCCATATACCTGCTGTCACATTGTCTTAGACACCGTTATAAAAATAATAATTTATTCTGCATATGTATCAGCATAGCCAGGAAAGGTTGCACTACTGTGTATTATCCAGAGGTAAAAAAAAAAAAAAATTAAGATCATGTAATAACTTAATTAACAAAACATGTTTAAGGTGCTAACAAAGCTAACAAAACAAAATAAACAAAAAACCCCAGAAAAATAGAAAGAGAAAATATCGACACCGCTGAAGAAGAAATAGAGGATCCTAAAAAAAAAAAAAAAAAAAAAAGTCTTTTTCTAATGTTGATTGTTCTGGTTTTATATCGATAAAGCTTATTGATTTGAACTATGTTATAGACTATACCACTATGAGGTTAGAATCGGGTTAAACATTAACAGGATTAAACATCATTAAGTTTAAAATGTCTGAAGCAAATGCCACCAGGGCAAGGAATTGATTTTGCTGGAGGCATCAACCACACTTATCGAAGACAGGCCACTTCAATTGATTGGTCTCTTTATAGTTTTAGTGTTTTAATTTGGACAGCAAGATTGATTTTACCTATAGATGATCCCTGAATGTAGCAATTAAACATTTAAAAATATGCTGCTGAATGTTGATTGTAGGATTACATTACACACAATCAGCTAAGAGGAAAATAAGAAATTGACAAAACCAAAAATATTGTTCTAAAGAAATTTAAGCAAACCTAGTAGTGGGAGGAAAAAAGCAAAAATCTAGGAGATGTTTTTGTCCAAGCTGCCCAGTCAAAGGGAGATTACAGCCGGCCTATGACCTCCAGCTCAGAGCTGCTCAGAGCTGCTCAGAGCTGCATACGCTTCTGCCCCTGCCCCTGCCCCTTCGTGTAACTCAGTAGTATAAAAACAAGGTAAAATTAAAAATGGAGGCATCTCGGTTTTGCTTAAGAGCGAAACCGAACATAGGTAATGGATTTCTTTTGAAAGTTTCTGTCTAGTCTATGAAACAAAACATGACAGAAAAATGTCACATCCAGAAATTTTTGCAATTCAAAAAAACTCTGCTGTGCAAAACTTAACATAGTTTGTCTGAATGTATGAACCTATGCACCAAAGAAAATATATATTTCTCCTTCATAGCCATTCAAGCACAAATACACACACACACACACTCTATACATTCCCCTGACCCCACATGCAGGCATACAAAAGCATTTCTTCTCAAACCACACACGATTCCCTTGGGGTGTGTGTGCGAGRCACAGGCACTTTCACAGCTTTGAGGTGTCCCTTCCTGGGCTGGTCAACCGCAGAGGACAGAAGGACCACAATTTTCACAGCATAGTCTGAGCATGACACCACTCTTGAGGACATTGTGGAGGTGAATACAAATTGGGGTTTAAAAGATTTCAATGTGCAATTTGTGAATCTCTATAGGTCCCACTGAAGATCAATCAGACTCACACTCCGAAGCCATTTACAGGTCTCTGAAAGATTGCAGCTTTCTGATGAGCCTATTACTACTGTCCCATTGAACATTTTCTAGTTTTAGTAATGATGTAGCAGTGGACTAGATTATTTAAAAAGCTGCAGCAGAGGCTGAGAGAAAATAATTGAAAACTATAAATTATTAAAGCMAATCTTTATTTCA
Source organism: Eudromia elegans (assembly GCA_003342815.1). Taxonomy (NCBI): domain Eukaryota; kingdom Metazoa; phylum Chordata; class Aves; order Tinamiformes; family Tinamidae; genus Eudromia; species Eudromia elegans. The sequence continues at coordinate 198,255 of PTEX01000091.1, read as the reverse complement.
CAGGACTTAGAAGTGCCTGGTTCCTGACTTCTACCATATGCCTGCATAGTATTTGGTGTCTGGAGTTCATCATATATCTCATTTCTTTCATCAAAGGGAGGAGAGAGGTTTCAAGGGAAGGCTGGACATAAATAGAGCCGGTCAAACATGCTCAGAAGTTGCTGCATCCTAGTGGTGAGTGGTGGTCAGGAAAAGCCAAGTCAGTAATATGGTACTACTGGGATTACTAAACTCCTCTTCAGGTTGAAGCGATTTTAGAAATAATAAATAAATAGAAACAGAATGTGCGGAAGGTGTGCATGATGGTGGCACTGTAAATATGACATTCCAGGAAGGATTTGGTGAAGAAGGGCAAGGATTTGGTTGTAAAGATAAAAAAGATGGATAAAAATCCTCTCCTACAGCTTTATCTTTCTCCGCTCTACTTTTCAGAGAGTAAAAATGGGGGTATATCACAGTCAGAGATGCATGTGTTCACTATCAACTCCATTAAATCATGATATGTTCTCTTCCAGTTCTGAGTAGATGGCAAATATGCTCATCTTTGCTGCTAGCTTTCAAGTCTGCCTTTATGTGTGAAATATAGATAAATTAAAAAGTGGACAGGAAGACAAGAATAGTATCTTTTAGCATAATATTTTAGTGAAAATTAACAGTTGACGCAAATGAAAAGTGTGACAAAAATTGTCTTTCCTTTTTGAGTTTGACTATACTTGTTTCTATTACATGTGAGGTGATTGGGACTTGATTTCTGAATAATTCATTATAGTCCCTCTAATAGCAGGAAGTACACAGCTGTACGCTAAGCAATTTGTGCATCCACTATATGAAAGAAGTGGTTTGGCAGAAGAGGCCACTGTTTGCTGAATAGCTATTCACCGCAACAAAACCAGGACTTAGCTATATCTAATGCTGTTTGGACTCTCTCTTTTTTTTAATGGGTAATAAAAGACAAAAAAGAGATGGGGAATAAAATAAAGGACAATAATGCTACTGTGAAATTTAGTAGACATAGAGCATGTAGATGCAGTAGATGGAGAACGTGCCTCTGCCTACTGCTGTTGTATAACTCGTAAGAGTTCATTGTTCTTTAATAYAGGGAGTGAATTTCACAGAATTCACCTTTCTCTTTTCTACTAGTTGCKCTAACAGTTCTTTTCTTGTACTGGCAAATATTAAAAGTTGAAAAGTTTTATATCTGTGGTTTATATTTAAGTGGTTTATATCTAAATAATGGATTTCTATAGCAGTCCTAAAAATTAGTGATCTGTCAGGCAAAATAAAACTGCTTGAAATCTGAATTTGCTCTCTGGCAATAAGAAAGCATGGTTATTGAAGTATGCTGTTCTATTAGCATTTTTATTTGTTTTATGCAAACAAATTCTAGAATTAGAAAAATTTCTAGAATTAATAAGATTTCTTCTCTGAAGAAAGCTGTTGATCAGTTTATTTGTATTACTTTATCCATAGACTTGCAGCTTTTAAACTTTCTGCAAGACAGAAAGCAAACTCATTTTCTTTTCTGCATTATACCTCTGTAATTTTAAGRGTATCTGCAAAATACCTTTTCACATGCTTTGCATCATTGATGCAAATGATGCAGACATATTGAAGGAACCCAAAAATGTTTATCTGAAGAGGAGAAAAAGAGAGAAAAAGACCAGTTAACGATCCCTTTAGCCTTTCACAGATTGGGCAACTAGATGTTTCCCAGGTAAATCCTTTTTGTGGCAATTTCTGTAACTATTTTTCTGTTAAAGTTCCATCCAGCTTCCTTCCCTTCATTCAGCTTCCYATGTGCTCAATAGCCTGTCAGCAGAACAGTTCAGGTTTAAGAATATTGTGAATGTTCAAGCTGCATAAGCACACAATCCATTAAGCCCCTTAACCACACATCCACACTTCTGGACACTCATAGAGGATTTCAAGTGTGATTCATACACATTTACCTTAATTATCTTCTGTTCAAAGATATGCATGATTCTAAAAAATTGCTCAAGCGAATTGTAGAAAAGCCCTAATGTGTCATAACTGCAGCAAGCTCATGAGGTCTGTGAGACTTCATTGTGTCGTGGAATTTTAATCCTTGGAAATATTTAAAATTTCACAGCACCAGGCTCTGTGAAACCTGATGTAGCATAAAAGTTAGCCTTGCTTTGAGCAGGACCTGGGATTACGTGACCTCCTGAGGTCTCTTTTAACATAAACATAATGAATATAATGATAATAAACATTAGTTCATTATTTCGTGATACTATTCTCACCAAAAAAAAAAAAAAAAGTTAGCTTTTGAGCATTGGGCTTTTGKATGGTTTGAACATCTGAGCTTTTGGCATGGAACTTCTTCTGGTGTCTTGTTTTTTTATATCATCTCCTTTGTTAATCAAAGCTGTCTTGTTATAGGACTAAATAATAATCTCTCACCTTTCTTTTGCCCTCTTATTTGTCACTATGTATTTAAGATCTTAATCTGATGGCACATAATTGAGTATCCTGACCCMATTCTATGCTTGCTTCTAAATTACAGGTTGCAAAGTCCTATGTGTGGAACAGCACTGTACTGAAGTTCTCTTAAAGTGATAGCCAGATATCTTTAGATTTAAATAGTTTTGGGACAGATAGCCAGGAGATTTAAATGCTGACTTCAGATACATGGTGGTATGTGTTGCAGGAATTTAAACTGAAAATCAGAAAATATCAAGATGTGTCCACGAAATTGTAGGCTGAATTTAGTGGTTCTGGTCTAGTGTCAAAAGAGATGTCATTGCTTGTGTCTTAGGTGCAATCTTTTTTTTTTTCTTTTTTTTTCCAGTCGGCAAAAAGAGGTGTTAGCGGTGTCAAGTTGCATGACTCACTAAGGATTAGATTTTCTCTTCTCTTTTCCATCACTGTAGTATCTGTAGTATCAGCATTTCATTTGATAGAAATATTTAAATATGAAACCACAGAGACAGATATGTACTTTTTTTTTTACATATATGCAAAAATGAAGACTTTTACACAATCTGAAAGATTCTGTCATAACCATTAAATAGAGTTGAGGGAAGAAAATACACTGTGACAGTGTAGCACATTGTTGTTCACCATCGCCAGCAAAATTTTGGCCAGAATGTTATTTGATATGTTCATAGAAGGGCTTTTGATTTTACCTCGTCTCTTATAAAATATATATGCTACTCTGTGGATCAGTCCTAAAATATAAGCAAAATRGGATTCTGTGCCAATGGAGACGCCCCTAACCACCCCTTCTACCACATGGTCCCTTCAGGCCAAGAAAGAGCAGCTGGTCGTTGTCYTCATTAGTCTGAGGGAGGTGGACAGGCTGTGTCAGCATTACCATGCTTGCTTTCTTCGTGCTTATCTCCAAGGCCTTGGTCCCCTGTTCCTCAAAGCACACGTGCGTCTGGGCATCTTGCTGAAGCAAGCCAAATAGCAATCTTCAAAAAGAAGCAAGGGCACAGTTCATCCCAGATGACTCTATTTAAAGACAGCATCAGGTTCAGCTCCAGCAGCACTCACATTTTGCACAGTTTCATCTGCTGATAGACGCATGATATTTTCCTTCAATGCCATTTTGTAAGACCACTCTCCCAACAGACTTTGACAAAACTTTCCCATGTAGAAACTCCCCCAAAATTGCATTTTTTTCATGTCAGTCATTTTTTTCTGCACAGTATGCTGTGCAGATAGAGCAGTCAAAATGTGTATAAAGGCCAATTTGTCATTGTTAGCAAGTCTAGGTTTTCTACTCTGTATATCAGACATAGCTAAGAAAAGACCCAGTTCAAGTCTTTAAACTATAAACTGAAGTCATGGCATTGCCTTCCATAAACTGCTCTCTGTCAGCAGTGTGGACATAAAACAGACTGCATAAACTGGATGAAGGGCTGGGATGTCACTCTGATACGTTTCAGAAAGATAGCATAAACAGTATCCCTAAATCTGGATTCTGGAAAAATACTGTGCAGATTCGGTAAGCCAAAGAAATGTATGAACCTTAGGATCTATTCTGTGATGGATTGTTTCATAAGATCTATGCAGATGTTGTTTTGTCTACTTTTTTTTTTTTTTCCCTCACTACCAATATGTGTTTTCTGATGGTCTAAATACTGTTTTGGGTTTTTTTGCCATTCTTGCTTATGCAACCAGGCAATTCAGTATTGGTATAATATATGTTTTTGATTACTGTTTAAATTTTAAACTTTGCAGACTGCAGATCTCCCCAGAGACCTTTGAGACCATAGCCAATAAACTACTGTTTGAGGCCACTCATACTTTCTGCTTGCTTGTGTAATGTCTCATGCTTGACTATGAGCAGATATGCAGAAACARTAGACAATATATAGGGCTGAGAAATCTTTGAGGTTGTGCATGAACTTGTACTGGAAAAATGGCTGGCAACATCTGGTTAAAAAACAACAAAGAAGGTTGTTGTCTTGGCAAAATGCTCCTAAATATTGCCCATTGATAAAGTTTTAGTTATCTCTTGACTAGTCATCTGGTCTGAAAGGTCTATGGCATCAAACTTCAGACCAAGCTGAAGTTTCATCAGCTGGCAGCACTGTGTGAGGGCTGTGCAGATGCTGGTCCTGAAYTTGCTCTTCATGATAGTTTTTGCTTCTAGATCCATTTGCTTTGGGGCAATGGTRCAGAGGCTGCTTGGTGCAGAGAAGTTTCTGTTAGAATGCTGCTATCTGAGAAATTTTGTTGATGYCATATTACAGAAAAAGGACAGCATTTCAACACTTTGGGCTTGAACTCCTCGGAGTGCTTCAGTATGAGAACGAACACCACTTGACRGTTTGACTTCTTAGCCTTACTCTCAGGACAARAAGCAACCAGTGGCTTTCCCAGCARCTCCTTCAGATAAGATGCACTRCAACACAGCAACGCAGCCATCTCAAGCAAGGTTCCCACCCCAAACAAACGAGAATCCAAAACTTCACCCAAACACRTATCACTAAAAGGCTGATAACAYTTACAGGAGAAGACCTTTAAAACACAGACATCTTGGMTACAGAGACTGGCTTTTTKTTGTTGTTGTTGTTGTTCCCCMCAAACAATTGCAGGTGTGATTTCAGCTTCAGTTCAATTGCTSCTCATTTTCTTTCTCCTTASTTYGATAGAACTGGCAGCAGATTCCACSCTCTACAAGTGCTGTGGTTTGTGGTTAAAATCTGGCAGACCTTGTAAATCACTTGGGTATGATCTTTCTCACTGAAATACACTGCTATCAGAATAGGAATCACAACTGAAATTATTGAATTAGGTRTTATCTGGCAAAGGGAGTCACAAAGACTCTAGGTCAGAGATGTGGATAACTTTATTATGAGACACAGGGCACATGATTCGCTGGTTCTTTGCCATCACAGCCTGGATTRCTCACAGGGCAGCTCATCAAGAGCTACAGCTCAGCCAATCTCCTTGCAAAGTGCCAGGCACAGAGTTAGTGTTGAAGTAATCTTCAATGGAAATGTGCTAGGATTCAGCAAAAAATGATTCCTTTCTGCTTGTTGGCACCTTACTCTGTACTGTAGCATGGATATCGAGTCCTTGAGCATCCAGTCTCTCATTACACTAGATAAAAGCTAACATAAAGAAAGAATCAAAATATATGCTGTGGATGGAAAAGATAATCCATTTAAATCMAATCTTCGCATAAAACAGTGGGTTAATATGACATTAATCTGAAATTAAATACTCAGTTGTTGAAATGAACATATTAATTACTGTTACCTTATTTTTCAATGAAAGTTGTATGGGAAGCGACTTTTGCTTTAGCCCTTTGGGCATCCTTGGACTTCACTAAATATTTTGCAACTAAATTATTCTAAGGTGTAAAATTCAGAATTCTGAACTTTTGAACCAGTGGCRTAAAAATTATCAATAACTAATTTATGGCTGTGCTCATTTTGTGCCTTCATTTTGTTCAYTTCTTAGAAAGTATACAAAAGCAGAGACGCTGAGATATTACATTAGTTACCTGAGGTTTTTCTGCAGTCAGCTGAGCAGAACTTTTTGATTCCAACGTTTATGCAAACATTGTTCCTCAGAAAATAATACCTTAACTGTTATTTTTAAATTTAATGTGTTAATAATAACACAGCAGTGATTAGACTATTTGATTTACAAATAAGATGTAAATTTTAAWGTAACGGAACAATCAGATAGAGCTATGATGCCTTAGGACGAATATATTCCCTGTATTAGCTTTTATAGCAAAGCCTGTTTTTCTGAAAATTCATTTTTTTGTTACATTCTGTTGACTAGCCTTTCCACTTTGCTAAAACAGATAAATTTGATATATCAGATAAGTTTGTAAGATAGGGRTCTGGTAAATTAACTCTCTGGTTCCGGTGACATATCTTCTGCAAATCAGCTTCCAAAACAGGTATTGAAATATACCCCACTGATCAGTAGTCATTTAAGAAGTGCGAAGTGAGATAACACAGGAAAGTTTGCTGTATTCAGTGCTGGTGAGACCCATGTCATAGCTTCCCTTTTGTCATTCTTTGTTATGGTCTGATGTAGGTCTGTGAAATAAAGCAAAAGATGTTTAGAACTCATAGCGGGGTTTTATATAGCAATAAAAAAGGCAAAAAAAAAAGTAAAAAACTTTTGCATTCCTAAATGAAAAAGAAAATTCAGGATTTTTATTTATAATCTGCAAATTTATGAATTTATATCACCTCCTTAGTTAATCCTAAATGGTAAATGACAGTCATCCTAAATCAAACAAATGACCTGAAAGCAGAAACAAACCACAATCTCCATTTGATTATGAAAATCTAATAATTYATCTGTTCCTTGCAACATGAAACTCCATCTCTAGGCTACTTCATTATTTCTGAGAGCTGAGCTGAAACTGGAGCAGCACAACTCAGTTATGACTCTGCTTGCTGAGGCAGGGTCATGCAGAGATCATCATTACAATACTTTGAATATTGGAGTAAAATCCAGTTATCTTCTTGTTAAAGATGTCGATATTTATTTTACCCAAACTATCCTAATTTAAAAGTGTACTGATTTATTCATGTCACAGTCCGAATTTGAGTAGGGGAAAAATCTTCAATTCACATTCCATATGCATTCCRTGTGCATCTTCACTAATCATGTAAAGCAGGAAGAATTCTTTTTGTTTGTTTATCAATTGCTTAGGAACAAAATGACAGCATTCCAAAATAGATTAATTAAGTCAAAATTTGTCAAATTACTTCTGGAGATTAATAGTGAGCAGGACTGCTCTCTTCTTGCTCATCCACTAGCAGGGTAGATGCAGATCTATTCTATGCTATTAAGCAATGTTGTGTGAAAGAAGCAAAGTTTGAAAAGGCAACCATATCAGCATGAAGTCTTTCCCACAATATGATCACAGTTACACAGTATTTTTTTCATTGCAGCATCTTATTTTTGCAGTGTTGGTTCCTATGGTGTTAAAGAATGTTCTTTCATTTATCCTTCAGTAGACTCTAAAATACTTATTCCTTTTTTTTTCTAGGAAAGAACAAAGGGAGTATTTTCATACAAAAAAAAAATCTTTGAAGGCATTTTTTACCTTTTAGAAATATTTTTTTTTAATGTGTCACTCTGCATTGTAAACACAAACAATCAACTGTAAGAATATTTTTTACCTATGTATAATCTGTTGTGGCATACAGTATAATACAGTTGCATTGTTAATATGACAAAGAATTAATCACATCTTCAGCATGGATTAATTATGAAAGCATTCATCATCCTAGGTGCTGAAAACCTTTTTCTACAACAAAAAAGACTATTTTACCCCAGGTACACTGATGTAAGATTGTTTTGTCAGCAGGACCTTGAAATAGATGACTCAAACAAAACTTGCTCTACAACTTTCCAGAAGTTTAAGAAAGTATATTACTGTGGCCAAAATTCGATATCAGGTACGCTGATGTAAGTGAGGGAAAATATGATGGGACCTATGGGATTAGTTCTACTTAACTTTATTGTTTATAAATAAAATTATATCCTCCCTCTCAAAAATAATCTGGATTTATCTGAAGCCTTGCTGAGCTCTTCAAAGGAATATAAAAATGTGCTTTTCTAAAGAAAGAAAGCAGAAAGACAGACAGAAACCAGGAGCTAAAGCTGTGTTAATTACCATTTTTACCAATTTCTGTCTGGAACACAGTTATAAATGAAGAGATGAGGTCATATTTGTGCTGTGAGGCGGCTTTTTGTCATCACGTGTCAAGGGTCCTTCTTGCTCAGTTACCCACACTAGTGCCTGGCAGGTACGTGTAGCATCTATGCCATAACCTGAAATTTTACTCTTTCTAGCTGGGAAGATTCCTGTCTTCTTCTGTGTGCATCCTCACTAATCACGTAGGCTCATGCTCTTCTCCATGCTCCGGCAGCTGAATGAYGGCAGGTCACTTCTGACAGATGTGCTGGTGCTCATGGCACGTAAAGGGATTTTGCCTGGATGGCTCAGTCTCCTACRCTTAGGTGTTTGTCTAGTGCCACCTGCGAAGCTCTAGGGTACCCTGCCTGCTGCTRTCCCCAAAAGCCACAGGTCTTCCAAAGACCCAGTGCCACCACATCCAGCCCCATGCAGATGTTTGGATGGCCAAGGGACATCTGTGCACCATTTGGTGGCGCTTGGCACTGATATATAAACAGTGGGTTTGAACTGCTCCTGTCAATGGAGGGATCAGATGCAGTCTCTCCAAAAGCTTGTTTAATTCTTTTCATATTAAGACAGCAGAGAAAGACAAGAAATTTTCACAGAAAAAAAGAAAGAAAAAGTTTCTAAATCCTCCAGTTTGTAGTCCAGCATTCACTCTTGTCTAGTTCTCAACTCTTCCACATACATTTTTACATGAGAATTCTGTAGGAGCAGAAGTGGACTGTTTTTTCCTCTTGGGTTGTAAATTTATCACAGTATATGAATGTGAAGAGATAGCTATTATAGCAGAAGGTTTGCAAAACCTTAAAAAGAAGTTCACAGAGGTTATTCCATTCTACCCGTACATTTAGAGCATCTAGATTACTATATCTTAATGTCAAAAAAAACCCCTCAAGTGAAAAAGTTGCTGTGAACTTATTATTTTGACAAGAAATAGAGAATTCCTCTGTGACATGCAATAAAGGATTTGTCATGAAACAGATTATAGACAATCAAGAATAAAATCTCTTTTAAAACTTTTAGCAAATCATTTAAAACTGAATGTCACTAATTTAGGGCAATTATGCAAATATTTCTTCAGTGAATGAAGACCATATTCTGTTTAGGATATTCCTTTATTTCAAACTTCATTCAGCTTTTGTCTGGTGTGATTGAGTCTGTCACTTAGAAAGAAGAAGGCATTTAGTAAAACCAGAATATTTGAGTATTAAGTGTATCCAAGCACCATGGGATGCTAGAAGTAGAAAACTGTGAAAAAGGATGGGTATTCAAGTCATGTTACACCTAACAAAGAATAACACTGATATATTTTTAAAAGTATGATTTTTGGTGGAAAAGTTTAATTTATAAAAATCAGGGGTTAAGAAAATTATTGTGCACATATGGATTTTTTTTTTATTAAATGTCAGCAACGCAGGTTAATATTTGTATGTGTCTATTTTTCTGTTTCACTTAATTGCCATTCACTGGTTATATCACTTCTGATATCTTTTTTTGCTGATGCAATGGGGCATTCTGGAGCCTTCTGCCACTTACACCTAGTTGGAGAAATGTTTTTCAGTGCTTCAGATTAGATGTATGTGAGCCAGAGGCTCCATCTTCCTGTTCATGGCTAAATACATTATATGAAAAGTCCTAGTTGTTTTATTGGTAACAAAAAAGTTCAAGGCCCCTGTTTCAAATAGGCATTGTAGGGAATCATAATCATCTTTTTTTTTTTTTTTTTTTGGGGAAATGGTTCTATCCTTTAGTCTTCTGGAATACTGAATAAGAAAAATGTGCTCCTATTCTCATCATTCATCATATCAAACCCTTTCCTAGTTGCCCTTGTTTGGACTTTTTGAGGAAGAACCACCTTGACTTACAGCTGCTTCACAGTTCATCTTAAGTGGGTTCCCTCATCCTTACTTAACTCTCTGGTTCTACGAGACAGAAAGAAAAAGAAGAAGAAAGAAAAGGTCCAGGCATCTGCTGGAAGTACAAGACTCCATGCCAGCCAGAACCCCCTGGGGATGAAAAGTAGCATGATATATCATAAAATATCTCAAATCTAATCAGAAAATGGCATTCTGGAAACGCACTGAAGAGGAAAGGTTCATTTACTGTAATCAAGAAAACAAGTGTATAGGAAAGGAAAAAAAAAGAGAATTTTAACTCTGAAACAGATTTTCAATTCCCACACTGAAGAATGAGAGAGATTGGGAAGATACAAGAATAAGCCCTCTCCATGAGAATATGTTCATGTTGAGCTCAAAAGTGTATTATCAATATACTAAGTGCATAGAATGGAAGGAAATGGAAGTGAGGAGGAAATGAACGCGTTTATTATTTTTCCTCCCTAACGCTGTCTTTCACACAGAGCTGCAGGGCTGGCAGGGGAAGCAGCTGTGAGGACTGGAGAGGCTCTCCTCTGTCTCTTTCTCTCTCTCTCTTCTCTTCCTCTTTCCTTTCGCCACTTTTAATAATTTATAGAGATTATCTAGGCCTTACAATCAAATACCCCAAACTGAATGTATCCTACCTGTTCCTATTAGGACAAAAAGATGAATTTTGGTAGCATATTTTGTTTGGAAACAGCAGATGAAAGAAACATGAGGTTATAATATCGTAGAAGGGACATTTATGGGAAACAGAGCTAGGGAAGAGCACACAAAATGTCATTATAAGAGAGCATAAACAATGACTGACTGAGTAAATTTCTCTTTTAAAATGTCTTTTGGTTTCATGCTTGCTTTGTCATGGAAGTCTCTATTTAATTAATTGTCAATTTTGGTCAACAGGCACTGTTTTAATATAATTATTCCAGTAGCATCTTTAAAGATTACCATCTCTGGTATGTTAAAGAATTGTGTTAGTATCCTWTTCATAACTATGAAGCTCCTCTGAAATGGTGATTTTTATGTTGAGTAGCCAAGTCCATTAGGTACAACGGTAGATACAAAAATACTGTAAAGAGAAATTCATTGCAATRACAATCGCCGCAGTTAAGTAATCAGTGAATCCAAATCTTCAGGGTAAATTCCTGGTTTTCGGTTTTGACAATGTAAATTTTTATGTTGATAGGATGTATTCTTTTTTATCAAGACCGTCATGTCCTCTTAAATGTTGCAGTTGGGTACACATTTTTTTTATTCAAATGCAGAAAGGCAGATGAGTTTGCTAATACCTCCTCAAAAAAATCACATCGCCTTTGTGTCAGCAGAGAGAAAAGGGGAATGGTTGCTCTTAAATTTCAAAAGAACAGCTGCACTAACGAGTATCCCATTTTGTTTAAAGTTCTGTGACAGACCCTCTCTATTCTGGAGGAGTAAAACTGGATGAAAACAGTTGCAGTAGCACCCGAAACCTAGCATTTGTTTCAGTGTCTACATTTGTCACCATTTGTTTTCCTAGCAAAGCCTTTTCTTTCCTAACCCTCGTTTAAAGGTTTCTTAGAACTTCCCAATCTGATCTTTGGGGCGGGTAAAAATCTGAGCCGTTACACCTGCAAACATATGTATACAGTATGTATATTTATATGCATATCATTGACTGTTTACATTATCAAAATGGCTTTGGTTAGCCTGTGCTTAAGAAGCATCTTAGATATATGTTCCAGGAGATCCTGGGAAGAGCAGCTGCTTCTGCAGAGAGGTCCCTCCCCTTCCAATAAAGACATCTGGGTTGTGTTTTTCAATATTTGGGTAACCTTATTAAGAGATGAAAAGCGAGTGATAAATTGGTGAGATATTTTCAATTGTTATTGTGGGAAATCAGACAGCTTATGAGCTGAAATGATTTCCAGCTAGCTACTGTAGTCATAAGTGCTCAGATTTGTTATTAATTTAGGTAGTTTGGTAATTTGTGAGAAGTGTCTGAGGAATAGAAAAACAGCTGTGCCTTTAAGTAGAGGATTCTGGGTAATAATTAATAGAACTATTACTTAGGGCTGAGAGTGCTCAACAGCTGAATAGATGTGATTCTATAAAACATGAACTCAATTAATATCTTTGTCTTATGTTTTGGCCACACTCGATGGGCTGGGCAGAGCGAAAAGCACAGCAGATCTCTCTGTTTTTCTAGTGACAGCACTTGCTTTAGTGGCAGCTGCTCTAATTAAGGATGTTGCAGTAAATGCAGTTTTCGTGCTTTGTTAGAAGAAAATGTTTTCTTAATACCGCACTTGGGTTTGCCTTGCCTGCCTACCACGGTGCAGATGGGCAAACCCTTCGGCACCAAATCCAGGTACTGTCTGTGGTGCTTTATCTGTTCTGGGCTGCCAGCACCCGGCTGTGGACATTAGTGAGCACAGGCAAGGGGCTGCCAGGGGTTTTGGGGTCCTCCCTCAGCCAGGCGATGCTCTCAGGGAGGAGAGAGCTGCCCTGCAGCAGTGCTGCTCCTAGAGCCGCTCTCAGTCTTTGCTAGAAGACAGGAAACAGTAGGAGATGAAAGTTTCTTTTGTAACTTCTGTAGAATCTGCTTTTCAACTGGGTTTCCAAGGGAAACTGGAACTTTTCAAGGAACATTTTCCCTGTGTTATGACTTGACCTAAGCATAAATTAAGGAATTAAAAGCATTCTCAAGCTCTAGAAATGCAGGACAGTGAAGGTCGGTTATGTATGGGCTTATTTTTGTTATACAGCTGCAGCTAGAGTCTAACACAGAAATTCTGATTAAGATTTGTAGCTTCTGATCTGGGAAAAAATGCCTGCTGAACTAGCCCTATGTTGAATGAAATCTATGTTGAGTTTGTTCAGCTTAAATTTCTTCAGATCCAAGATTCACACCTATTCCTCTGATAGCAACCAATTTTGCATTTATGGAGCACCAGGGATTGTGTTTTTGTGTGTTTGTGTTGTTATTGGCTTCTCCCTTTCCACATGCCTTTGCAATGAAGTTGCAAAAAGGTCTTTTATTACCTTTTTTTTTTCCCTGGAGACGGATAGCAATAAACCCAGGAGGGTAAAACACTTAAAAATGGTAAGAAAAAGGTCACAAACCTTTAAAGCCACTTAAACATTTAGGTTACCAATTTCTCACTGAAAAGCTCTGTGGCTCCGATCACCTAATCCAATCATCATAAGAATTTAATATTTTTATTTCTGGCACATTAATTAAGTATAGATAGATACTAGTCTATAAAGYAGACTCTTTCTGAAAGGTCAGCTAAAGCTGGGTCTTAGGCAGGAGTAAAGTTAAGCAAATCTACTGACACTTATGTCTTTTGCCAGACATCAAAAGTCTGGATAAAGGATAAAAAAACAACTTCTAGACCTAATATCAAGTTATCAGAAGTGGAATAGTTAATGTTTCTTATTTCTGTTTTCAGAGCACATGTCTCAGTCAGAGCATCCTAAGTGACCTAAGTTGTACAATAGGAACTGCCATGGTATCTCTCAAATAATTCTATTCTATTTGTCAGTTTGGGCACTGGCTGAAATTGTTCAGACATCCCTCAATATTTCTGGCTTTAGTTTGGAAGTTTCACAGCAATTTTCTGAATTATTCTCTATGACTTTTCTTAAACTGTTGCCATTTTGAATCTCTCACAACCCTACAAACCACATTAATACCTCTTGATCTAGAAGTGAGGCTTAAGGAAAGGAGGAGAATCCCCAAAGAAGAAGGTGCTGTGTGCTCTCCACTTACACTGGAAGACTGTAAATGAGCTGTCCTGAAATTAACTTCTGTTCAATGCAGTAAGAATTTTTGTGATAAAAGCTGTGCTTTCTTTATTTCATTGGACAGATATGTATGAGTTGAGATGCATTAGTTCTGAAGGGTGAACAGTATAAAATCTCTATTATTTTTTTAATTGGACTCTTCATCAAGGAAAAAAGTTTGGACTGACTATGAAATACTAAAAGTGTACTATCTCATAGAAGTCGCTGATCTAGCAGTAATAGTGTTCTTCCAAATACTAGTTGCTATGAGATTACAGAAAGAAATGTACTTTTTTTTCCCATGTGAATTAGGAGTGTATGTATAAATAAGCAAGCACTTATAGCTAAATCTGTGTAGCAAATTTTAATCAGCCACTCAAGCACTGCACCAAGAGTCAACAAACAGATGTGTAGATCTAGATAGTAAAGGTAGATGTTACCTTTGTAGTTATTTTATTGCTTTCTAGATTTGAGTAATTTTTTTTCCTTTATTTGAGCTGTATATACAGTTTATATATGCAAGCACAAGAACTGACTATAGTCCAGGGGCTTACACCTGCTGAGAATTTTGGTTTGTTGTCCAGGACCTGAGAACACAGAGTGCTGATGCTGTCATACCATGACAGCGCTTGGTTCCTTCCCTGTAGGACACATTGCCCGTATGCTCTAGACAGTGAACTTCAGGGCTCACACCACACGTAAGAAGTTTTAACTGATACCAGTGCTCAGCCCATGGGATGGTTACAAACTACACAGATCCTTCCTCCATCCTGCTCTTAGTGGCAGGATGTGGCAGCCTCAATACCGTTCCCCACTCCTTCCTGGCTGTCATGCTCCAGTGTGCTGTGTTGTCTGATGCATTGGCCTTGCTTTCTGTGACATTTCATGACGATGATGGATAAAACACCTAGCTCACTATTAAAACATTAAGCAAAGCTGTACAGTTCCTGAGAGCAGGAGGAGGCACTGATTGAGTGCTGCTAAGAAAAAGCAGAGGATGTTGTTAATTCTAAGAAATGCTTCCCAAGCTAGGATCTCTTTTGAATCAGATGGCTACCTATCAAATGTTGACCTGTGCAAAATTGCTTTAGTCTTGACTGTCTGAGAGTTGCCTGATAATAATCCATTTGTGGCAGACCTGAGTTAGGAGAAACAAAAAAAACCTCTAATGTGTGAATATTTTCATGTTGTTGTTTTTCTTATTTACCTGAAAAGAACCATTTAAAAGAATACATAAGGATCTGCAAAACGGATTCACTCTTCTCTGATCTCCAGTCCCAAGGCAGTAGCACGTCAAGGAAATTATCAAAAGGCAAACTATCTTATATTCTTTTGCAATATTCATTAACTTAAGGTAGGCTTTAAAAAACAGGGTAAGTGCTGCTACTGAAGGCCTTTGTCATTAACCGAGAACTATATATAGAATAGATTCTTTCTCCTTTTCTGTGCAACAACTGATAGGTTCAGCTTTAATAATACTGTCTCCAAAAGAAGCTCTTGCTGGTCTCAGGAATTTCTTACTGATAGCTGGAGCCATCTCACTATTCTGCAGCAATATAGTGACAGTCAGTGCTGGACATTCCTTGCAGTTAAAATGACTGCGTTAAAATATGCATATTAGAAAGTTACTGGTTTCTGTGTAGGCAGAATTATGTCACTGGACGGGCTCGCTTCCATTCCAGTGTCTGTGGCAGCACTGGAGGTGCAAACAGGACCAAGAACCGATGTCTCGATCCAGGGATTTCCTTGCTGCGTCAGTGCTTTCCATATTAAACAAAGCTAGAACTTCTTTGTTTCATCCTAAATCACCCCCAGTCCAGACTGAGGTCTAAAGGAGCAGTAGAGAAAGTGCTGCCATCATGCAGAAACAACAAGCAGACTGATGTCTTTTCTGGAGCTCTGTCTAAGCTCCATATAGAGTTCACACTAGCTACACTCATAGCACAAAACCAATATCATACTGGACACCTTCATGCACGTGATGAAGTCCTTGAAATTTCCTCTGCTTCCTGACTCTGTCATGCAGTGTGATACACTTGGAAGCGAGGCACCCTATGGCAGAAGCAGCACTAGAATGAACTGGAGCTGCTATGGACCTCTCTTGTTTATGGTATGCAAGGCAATGCACTGGAAAGGAAGGCTTCTTAATATCAAAGAGCTGAGGGATCGACTTTTGGTAAACTTGCTGTCCTCCAGTAAGTGAATCTCTGGTAAGTTTCCAGATATTCTAATCAGCTGAAGTTCTCAATGTTTATTTGGTAGAAAAAGGTAGCAGGAATCTCTGGTAGATTGTAGTATTCCAAAAAGGTACTTGAGAAGTGAATGAATGCAATGAGAAACACCTGGTACAACATTTGTAAAACCTCAATACTTAAGAATAGAATTTATACTAAAAGCTGTCTGAKGTGCTCAGATAAATATTTGTAGCATAGCACAAGTATTTTAAGAACCTCAGTAACAGTCTAAAGGACTCAACTTTTTTTATTGTTTTATTTTATTTTATTTTGCATTTTTCACTTTACTTTTTTAGTGTTAACAGACCTAAACAATTGTTTCAGAAGTCTGAGAAATAAGATTTCTTCCACAAATTGTACACACATAAGTGAAAAACTTCATTAACAGTGTCAGGCCTGGATGTGACTTCTCTTTTCATTTAAATTCTAGAAGGACCATGTCAAAGTTCCTCTCTTGATTTCCCTCATGAAGCATTAGGAAGAACACTAGTACCCAGAGGGCAAGATAAGGACGGCTGTATTGACATTTAAACTGGTAAAACATTGAATTGGGAATGCACTGCCCTGGGGCAATTTATGAAATGCACATATCCAGATTAAGTATATCCTTTCTACGGTTATGGACTGTCTCTGAAGCTGTTGGAAGTACTTAAATGTTTAAATGAATGTGCTTSTCTTTGGGAAAGGCTTCACAAGAAACCAGAGAGACAGCAAATAAGGAAGTTAAAATTAATCTCAAGAAAAGTATGAGCACTTATTCAGTATATAAAAAAAATTATTTCAGTTGTGCTAATCCCTTACAGTAATAGCAGATGTATATACCAACATTTTATGTCTTAAATGTTATTCCTACTCACACCTGAATGATAATGCTATACAGATATTAGCTATTCTTTACTGATTATTATATACAATTGAATTAAAATATGTATTCCAGGAAGTATCTATCCATTCTAAAAGCAGACATTAAATTAAATGTATTGAAAACTGATAAGTTATAGATCATAAAGGCCCAGCTTAGTTTCATTTCATGAGTTTGTTGTAGAGAGCATTCTAGCRAGTCAGGGACRTGATGTGCTGCCTAAGGCATGTCTGCACAACCCAGCACACAGTCCRAGAGACTGTAACCTTGAGACGTGCCTGATATGAGGAGGCACAGCAGTCTGCCCCCCAAGGCCATGGGGGAATGCTGRGCGGGGAGGAGAGCTTGGCACAGTAGCACGTGCATATTTGCATATGGCCAATAGTAATAGAGCATAGGCAGGTAATAATAATAACCAATTGTGCTTTGCCGTGTGGACCCTGGARCCCTATAGGTATGTACTAATTTAAACAATAAACGAAGTTCACTCTTACCTCTATGAG
Organism: Eudromia elegans; assembly: GCA_003342815.1. Lineage (NCBI taxonomy): Eukaryota > Metazoa > Chordata > Aves > Tinamiformes > Tinamidae > Eudromia > Eudromia elegans. The sequence continues at coordinate 180,859 of PTEX01000091.1, read as the reverse complement.
CACTCCGTGAATATTCCGAAAGGTCTTCCTTCAGTTTATTGATAAACGACAACTGCTAGTCAGGCTTTACTTGGATAGTGTGAATTAAAGGGACAATAAGGAGCCCTTGTGGCCCCCAGTGAATTGCAGGTTGATGGGATAATTTGGAAGAGACAAGAAGAAAAATTAGATAGTTTGAATTTTGATTAGTTGACAGTTACAGAGTGATGCTTCTGTACTTCCTAGGAAGTGTTTGGCTTTGGGTCAAAAAATGGAAGCGAATGAGATAAGTGTGTCAGGTGGCACTAAAATTTACCATCACTATGATTACTTTAGAGACTATTATACTTCTATTAACACTGTGACAACAACAGGCTTTCACTTACCTCTTTGTGGAAACCATTCAGAGCCGGTCAAAACAAACAGAGGAAACCAATTATTTTTGYGTCTTCTCAGACTTTGGATGGATCCTAGTAACTCCTGGAATGCCAGCTGTTGGATTGGTTTTGTTTCCCCTTTTCTCCAGCCATGTTTTTTTTTTAATTCTGCTTATTTTTGTTTCTTTTCATCTTGTATCTCAGAAACACRTGGCTTAACCACTGAACACCCAACCACTCACCAAAACCTTATTTTTGCACCTCTGTAAGTCGTAAGTAGAGGTGTTATTTTCCACTAGGCTGGAGCCTTCTGGTTTAGCTTCGTCACAATGTGTGCGTGTCTCCAGCAGGGAGAATATGATATACAGTGAGCACTGGACAAAATAAGAGCYGTTTTATGGGTTCCCTCTTCTTTTCTCTCCCTCTGAATGTGCACAAGTATTCMAATTGTACTGTTTTCTGGGAAACAGGAGGACATGCCAGTAACAGAAACAGAAGCACTGGACCAGATATTTTAATTTGTGCGASAGACAATGCTAGGATTTGTGGAGTACATTTTAAGGGTCTGGAGAAGCTGTCTAAAATGAAATTATCATCTGCAAGCACCACTTTCCTAGTCGGTGCATCCAGCACAGCTGTGCTGGAAATCTCTGAGTAGGCGCTGCTGTTCTGAAATTGTTATATGCCATAGGGCTTTAGTCGTCGCCTCCCTCTTGTACCACTGAAAGGTGATATAAGCACTTACAGGAAGAGTTTATGGGTTAACATTTAAAGATATAGTAGCAAATCTAGCTTCTCCAGAACTGAATGGTCTTATGTTTGTATCATAATTCCTCTTTAAGGACTCATCTCACCATCTACATGGAAGATGACCTTTCCCTAAGGTGAACACTACTACATAGAGAAGACCTTGCAACTTGGGGGTGGTAAAGGGTATATTTGCAGAGGAGGTAGTTTATTGTGAATCCACTTTTAAATGTCCCTGCATGGGTTGGTACATGCGGGATTGCGTTTCCTCGGAGTCTGCTTTCCATGTTTAAAAATAAGTGCTTCACTCTGAATGTGAGAAACATTCTCAACCTAAAGGTAAAGGGTAAAGGAAGTGTTACTCGTGCTGTGTGTGTATCGTCTCCCTCTCCCAAGTTCTTCAAACACTCCTACATCAGGGTGAGATGTCTCGATCTCCTCACAAGATATGAATCATGCTTGAATTGCCAGGGAAACTACCTTCAGGTTTTGTTGAAACTCGCAGTCCAATGATCCAGTTAAGAAGAAATCTCATTAGTTTACAGCTAAATACTTCCAGGTACAATAGCAGTACGGGGGAAAKGAAGTAAATATAGTCAGCCATTAAATTTCATTTTTCTGAAGACTCTTTTTGGTATATTATTTCATCTGTATTTTTTTGTGTYTATCCACTTGTACAGTAACAGTTGCTCATTAATGAGACCATTCTCATGCATTTGTTTAAGGCAAATTGTGTTGTTGCATCAATATAAAGAATTTATACAATCTAGGTGTGTTTTCTTTCATTTCTGACAAAGTGATTGCGTTGCARTTTTTGTTTTTAGATTTGACAGAAATAAAGAGAACAATGATTTAAGTTAAATGGATTTTCATATGAGCATTTTTTTCTAAAACACATTAAAAAGAAATGTTATTATCCATTCTCTCCTTTCAGCTGCTTAATTCTTAAGATACTGTGACATAGTATCAATAATGTATTGAGGTGCTTGAATAAGCTAATATCCTGTAAAATTAAAAATTTAGTAAAGTCTATTTGAGAGCTGGGATTTTACAGCTGGCTCTTTGGCAGAAACAGACAGGCTTTTTCAGCAGTAATGGTTACACAGTACAATCCTGAGAAAATTGAGGGATCGCATAAGCAACCATTCGCATGAGTTATTCCTAATACACTGCAGCTTCATCTACATGGCCAAAGCAGGTGTGATAATGTGTAGGCTGCAGAATATCCCCAAATGGCAAATCCTATCCAGTCTCCGGAAGACACTGAGTACGCATATTAGAAARACAAAGCAATGAAGCATTTCCTTAGAAAGGGATGACTCTTCACATTGCTCTTTTCTTAATTATTTGGCTTCCTCATAAGAAATGGATCCTGATCAGACTCCCAGGGGGTTCCTTTCAGATCTGCCAGAGRGAGAGCTAGAGCAAACTCACTGATGAGGTGGTGGAAAGTCTTTTTGCAATGGGCTTGTGAGGTCAGACTAGACAAGTTCTTGTTCAGGAACTGGGAGGGTGCAGGAATAGACGGAAGAAGAAGAAAAGGGATGTGTCTAAATATACTACTGTGCATTGTGCAAAACCTTTAAGCCTTATACTTGTGGGTTACAAGCACCAATGTGTGATATAGCTCAGAAATTGAARATGAAAGCAGAGGAAAATACAGCTACRTAGTGCATGCYRAATCAACTAGCAGAGAGTATGRGAAGAAGAGAACGGTTAACCAGGGKAGGATTACTTTAACCCCTTCTCCCTTTCCTCCCTCGTGGAGCTCTACACTTGCTTGAAAACTTTGAAATTTTGTGCAGTGCACAAATTTAGTGTTGACTTTTGCCACTGATTTAAYGCTGTGGTCATCAGGGCAGACCTGGGCCCCAGTTCCCAAGGCAGAGGAGACCCTCTCAGTTTCATGYTCCTATGAAGACCCAAAGAGTTTAACACTAAATTCAAAAGCAGCTGTCTGTCTCCATGGTCTTTTCATTCATTTGTTATAAACAATGTACACTTCTCTCTATTTTTTTTGTTTTGTTTCTCTTAGTTCTCWGGCTTGCTTGTTGAGTATTGTCTCATTTGGTTCCAATACTACAGTTTAATCAGCATGAACTGACTTCTGCTTTTATGCAGAGCTTGGCYGGCTCCAGTGGCACTTCACCGTGGCTAACCATGTGCATCAGTCGGATGGATGGATGTGCAGTTACAAACTGCTCAGGGCAGGAGCGGTCATCTAGGAGCAGCTTTTAATTTAACGTGCCATCTGGCATGCCTTGCTCCCTGCCTGGGAACCTGCACCTTGCACCACYGGTGGGAATCAAGCTCACAGCACTGTCTTGATTGGCACAGAAGTCTATGAGGTTCTGCAGGGCCCTGTATAATGGGTTCCTGGCAGCAGCCCATAAACCTGGTGGACGTTGGTTGCTACAGTGTCCAGAGGTCATCTGAAGCCATAAGGAAACATCTGGGTGACTATGAAATCTTCTAAAAATGGATATGAACATATAAAATAATGCTAAGCTTYTTAAATGCAAATTTTATCCAGTCTTAGCCAAAAAATGAATTTGGGAACACTATTTTGCTTTCATCTCCTGCTTCAGTTTTCATTCCACAATGCTAATATAAGCAGTTAAACCRGGAATTATTTTCAAACATGAATCACTCTTCAGCACATGTCTTGCAGTTAGAAATAAGCTTTTAATTATACTCTCATGCAAAACGGCTTATCAGAAAATTCAGAGARTTTCTTTCTTCTCTAAAACCAAACTCTTAACCCAAAGTAGAAATTACAGAAAATGCCAAAGGATAATGACTTTTTTTCCTAAATTTAATCTCCTCTTCCTGAAACATGGCATTTATTGGGAAATGCTGTTCAGGGACCTAACTGATTTGATCACTTATTTTACTTAGTCTTTTTTTTTTTTTTTTTTTTTTTTTTTTTTTTTTTTTTTTTTTTTTTTTTTTTTTTTTTTTTTTTTTTTTTTTTTTTTTTTTTTTTTTTTTTAGATATAATCATTACGAATTTCTTAGGCTTAGAACATGTGTGATCTTGTGAAGGGATAATTACTCCACGTTTATTTTTCTACTGTACTAAAACTCAGAGAAATATATTTTGGAAAGCAGAGTTCCATTTTCCAAGTTGTTTTAGCCTCAGGACACTTTAGCCGTGGCCCAGATGGGTATCAATCCCTTGCTGCATGTAGGTGCCAGTGATATGAGCTCCTCATGAACACTGYGCTCAGGAGCACAGTAGCAGCTTAGGTTGCCTGTAGCTCCTCTCCAGCTTCCTATGCARAGAGAAGGAATGTGTTTGATATATTTTGGTCAACTCTGAGGGGACATCACACACGATATGCAGGCTACATTCCAGAGGACTTTATGCAGTTGGTCCAAGAAAGGACCTGTTTAGTTAAAAGCCAACGYGAGCTTGGGAGTTCCCTTGTCCCATGCTACAAGGCTTCCCTTGCTGGTGTCATGAGGACTTCAAGGAGTAAATGATCCAAATCTGAACACATATCATGTGAGCTGCCCAGCAACACTAACACTGGCTAACAAAGGAAAAAGTCATCTTTGCTTTCCCGGCAAATTTGTGAGCAAAAYGACAAACATTTCCTTGTTTAAAGGAAACCTCCAGAGGTTCCTGAAACTCCAGAGAAAGAAAGGATATTCTAGCAAGCTTGCTTAAATATTTGAAGAAGTATTCTAGGAAATTCAATGCATCATTCATTTGTTTTCGATTCAAAAAATAAAAGGCAGGTCCAGTGAGTTTAGAGTTGTGCAATAAACTTCATTTAACCTATTTGGAAAAATAGATGTTTTCAGGAAAAGTCATATATACATACATAAATATATGTACATATTTAATGTTCTAACATTGCAACAGTATATTGAATATATATGTGCCATATAAAATACCAAATATAATCCACATACCATATATATACACACGATATAAAATCGTATATTGATATGATTTTCTGAATCTGCTTATTTTTAAACTGTGTTCTTTTTAAGTAGAACATATTTATTCCTCAGATTATATAGTCATGACAACTTTCTCCCAGTTTAAATTTATAGTGCTCTGAAGTAAAATCCATGTGGATTTTTTGCAAACAGAAAAAAAAATTCTTAACGTCTGCAGTTCAAAATGTTTCAGGCTTACAAGTGTTAAACTGTGGGCAGTAGAAAGTGCATTAATAGAAAAGGGACACATCGTTGTTTAGACGAGGGTTACGTATATGCTGGTTTCGCACATGTTTTTACTGTACCTCCTTTTGCGTCAGCAGTGGTTTTACAACTTTGTCATTTGGCTCCTTTTGCTTTTCACATTAGCCTTTATCCATTATGCAAGCTGATGTTAACTAATAGCACAGGCTTTGCAATTATTTATGCTTTAGTGTACTTACATAATCATTTTTAAAAATGTTGTGAACTGAGAACACTTCAAAACCTTTCACTGAAAATGATAATATACTTTTCTGTATTATAATATTCAAACATTTATGCAAGAGAGAAGAGGGGGAAAGAAAACAAATGGAAGAAATATTCCWCTGAAAATAAACTTTTTGCTTGATATGTTGATGTTGCTGGCTTATACTTTACAGCACTAAGCTACTGAGTTGTGTTTATCTTCATGTACACCTTTGATATAAAGACTTATTTTTATATCTAAAATGGAGAGGACTTAAAAGATATTTTTAGTGATGAAGGAGAATATGAGGCAGTAAGTGGTTAAGGAAGTTTAATAAAACCTTCCTCATTTGAGGTTCATTTAAATATTCAGTCAAAGTGTCAAACATACGACAGCAAGGAATGGAAGATAAAACACAACACTATGAACTCTCCTCTCCTCTCCTCTCCTCTCCTCTCCTCTCCTCTCCTCTCCTCTCCTCTCCTCTCCTC
>PTEX01000091.1:149880-174814 GCA_003342815.1 Eudromia elegans | reverse complement strand
GCTTTTTTTTAATACACTAAAATAGCAGAAAGAAGATCCCAAGCCCTAAAGCTTCAAATTCCAACAACTTTAGTTCTTAAGAACATTCAATCACAAGACTACTGACTCTCACCTTACTGCAGCCATGGGTTGCACCAAAGTGTGGATTCAAGAACAGTGCTGGAGATTGTAATGTTATTGTAATATGCTTTAGAAGTTAGCACCCTTTCTTTGGTCTTGAGTCCTGGGAATTGTACAGATGACTGATGCCGTACAAATCATTTAATGGATTTGAAGCATGAACATACAAATATTTAAAAGACAGATGTAAAGAGCTAGTGAGAACAGTGAATCTGCCAGTATTGCTGCTCTGGGGAGGTCAGGTGGAAAAACACAGTCCTAAGCAGAGACTTTGCCTTGTGCTCAAGCAGTTTGAAGAGCAGAAAGATGGAAATGTGGTGGAAATATCTGAGAGCTTTGAAAGGCCAAACTGGATGCCAGATGCAAGTATAAGCATTTCCAGAACTAAACCTAAAACTAAAAGTGGATCTGGATAAAAAGGTGTGTTTAGATCTGTTCATCCATGAAGAAATGGGGAAAAATGCATTTGTCAGTCATGTGCAACATTGTKTACAATGCATAGCTTCAGCAATAAACATAAATTTCCTGTTATCTGTCAAATCTGTTTGGCATTTAGAGAGATARAGAAAGGCAATGAAACTGTGTGATCACTTTTGACAAAGGCAGATGTACAGTCTGTGCTTTCTGACAGCCCTTGGGGAAAGAAGAGGGAAAATGTTGATCTGGTGAGCTGAAAATCTCTGTCACTACAACTATCTGTTGGTATAGTGTTTTCTTTATTGGTGTATACGTTCACTCATTCCAATTTTGAAAGGTTTTACGATGCTTCCCTTGATGTGTGATGACTTTTTCTTCCAGATACGATTTTTTCCCCAGTCCCAGTGAGTCCAGCAGCACTATCTAATTCATTCTCCATCTACAGACCTGAATATCTCAGGTGTTTTCTCAGGATAGGCAAAAGCTGCACTAGTGAATTTCCCTAAGATTCACCAAGAAAGAGTGCTTACAGGCACAAGTATCTGATAATTCACCAGTAAGTAGATCGTTCCTTACAAAAGTATTCAAGAGATAAGAAAAAATCACCCACTGAGCTTTATGTTACAAACTTCCCTCCAGTTCGTTATCAATATGGGACCTTTATTGTCAGACTGTGGATCTTAACAACTCTTAAAATTTTCTAAGTTAGACAATAATTATGTCCTGACTTCTCTAGTAAAACTGCCTTTCTAAGCTTTCCTATGTGTATTTTCTTTAAGTGCTCACAAATTTCCCTCTATTCTCAGTTCTACAATCTCATCATAGTCTGACTTGTTCTACAGCCAGTTTTTGTACTCAAATATTTCTCAGTAAAAAAGTCTAAGAAGGAAAGTCTTTGCTAATGACTCTTCATCATTAATTTCTCTCTCTCTCTTTTTTTTCTTTTTTCCTGAAAATTACCTGCCTGCTCCAACTTTTGTCAGAATAACAACCAAAAATGTTGGCAAGACCCACAGCTCTGACATGTTCCTTAAGTCAGACTGCACATGGTCTTCACAAATGGTCATGTGAGATACGTCAGACTGTGCACTTATGACACTTTACAGGTGCAGTAGCCCATTTATCCGGGATTTTGGCTTTTGGACAGCTGAGACTAGCAAGTCCCTAGAGGACAGMGGCTCACTTTTTGAAGTGATGGTGGACAAATGGCTCCTAGAAGAAATAGGGTATTACTGCAGAGCATTAGGCTTCTGATATTTTTGCCTTGTCGTCTGGAAAAAAATCCAAATCCTCTGATTTTAGGAGAATGCTGCAGAACTGTTAAATGTTGCTCATCAATCTGTTAGGTTTTCATCGCTGTGATATCTCCTGTTGTAGTATTCATTTCTCATCATGGCATCCAAGTTTCTTTGCCCCTCATATAATTATATCACCAATCTCAACATATTTTTATAACCCCTGAAGGGCAGTATTAGAAACAGCCTAACCTTGACTAAGGTGAGATAGAAAAACTGGGAAATATTTTATATTGGCAGAAGAGAAATGCTAAAGATGCAGAAAACCAGTGCTGAGAGATAAACGTGTCCTGTAGAAAAGACTTTTATGAGCATATGGGAGAAGCATCGGAAAGCAAAGAAGAAAAGCTCTTTACCGGTGCTAATCTGTCTTGAGTGCTACTGCACCCAGAAGTTTAACTGCTCCTGAATGCCACAAAGCTTTTTATAATACAAACAAATCTAATTATGTCAGTCTTCTGTGGATTCCCCTATTCAGCACATGTGAACAGATGTCAGGCTAATCTCGCCCATCTTTGCCTTGTATTACATCTCGGTAACAGGGACCGTCTCTCTGCGTCTGGGTCCAGCGTAAGGACTCAGCRTCGTTCAGGTGGAGTCTCAGCAGTGCAGAGAGCACGTTGTCCCTCTGCACCTGAGCGGTCTGAACGCCCTCAGTGCTCCCTTACGAGGGAGCATTTGCTAGCCTTGCTAGTGGCAAATGCGGTAGGAACAGCTTAGAGGGAATTATCTGCTTTCAGTCCCAGGATAGAAGCCTCCAAAACCAGGCAGCTCTCTGAGAGACCAGATGGCTAAAAGTGATCTTTTACAGAGTTTGTCTTCCTGCTGGTCATATGTAAGGAAAATGAGAAGATAAGTCAAAATGCTGCATGGGTATTAGTTGCATCCACACTACTTTCTATTCCCTTGGAATTTGAATGAAAATAAATTATYCTTAACACCMTTTTATTGATATAAATAYCTTTATGCTGTTAGTACTSTTTGAAGCAGTCTTATTGAAAATTCAGCTTACTTTTTCTTTTTCTTGAGTGGCCTGGATTGAGGGGAGGAAGAAGAGGCGGAAACATAATTACATATGGGAAAAAAAAAGACATACACAAAATATGATCCTTCCCCTCAGACTTATTTTTTTATGATATAATGTGTCCCTAACACTTAGATTAAATAATCTCTTTTAACTAATTGGAAATCACTTTAATTCCTGAAGAGTTAAGTCTAGAGAAGTGCAGCAGCTACACTTGGAGGGTTTTTTGCCATATCTAAAACAACATCAGTATCTACTTCTATGGCAAGGTATTCCTGGAATCAAATTCACATCCTTGAAGTCAAAGAAATCACCGAATGATGCATTAATTATTGTCATCCTTGTTCAAACTTGTTTGAAATATTATACCATGTGGCATGATTTTCTCAGAATTCAGTATTCAAAATGACAGACCATTAGTATGCAAAGCACTATTTGAAAGCAAATCTTCTTGTCCAGGGCTCTTGTTTTTTACAGCAAACTTTTCAAGTCAAGTCATAGTGTAATATTGGGATGGTACAATTGGGATGCTACTGCAAAAATATTTATATGCAAAAAAGAAAAAAAAAATCCTTATTTGGTCAATGTTCTCTGATGACTCAGTGCAAAACCTCTATGCAAAATATATATACATTTATACTATATATATATTTTTATATTTTATATATATATTTATATTATATATTTATTATGTCTGTATGCTTTTCTCGATAGGCTGTTTGCTTGGATGTTTTTTCCCTGTATGAATTCTCAAGTTAAGTTCCTGAGAACATCTTCTAGCACATAGAAAGTAAACCTTGTCTAGAAAGAGGTTAGATAACTTGTGCTCCAAAATCACAGCTATTTATTAGTATCCTTAACTTTAGTGAATGCTTCTAGACAGCTTATTGTGATTCATTAGAATGACTTGAACAATGAGTCATCTGATACAATGACAGAAAAAAAGTTATGTTTCAAAGAAAGTATGAWTGTCAGGCTCTGACAACTGTTAAAGATATGGCAGTATAGCCAGAACAATGTATATTATATTGCAGACAGTTACRTTCCTTGGGTCTCATTTTGAACCAGATTCTGCTGTTATTTGCATTGAAACGAACTACAAGTAATGAGACTGCTTGCAGAGTTGCTCTCTATTAAACCACCTAAATGAAGTTTTTTAATATGTTGCCCTTTAGGTCATGATCAGAATTATCTTCATTTTTTGAAGGGGTTTGGGAATCTCATGTGGTAAAGTACTAAATATTGCATTAATTCCAGTGGGAGTTAACTGCATCCTATTAATTCCTGCTCCATGGCGGTGGCTTTCTCAGATGGAAAGCACATGGCAGCATGTAGAATACCAGGTTCTCAAGCAAGCTAGCTAGAGAGAGGAGCCAAGAGGCAAGCAGCAAAATGCAAAGCACTTGTGTGGGCTGAATTCCTTGTGAGCCCCTGAATGCCTTAAAATTGGAAGATCAAGTTCTTCTCCAACCCAGTTTTTAAACACAGATCCCTCTCCAGTATGGTCTGAGGTGTGACCTTCTCCCAAGCATTTTAGATTCTGACCAGAAACTTCATCAGGACTTCATGATATTGAAGCTCCTTCTTCAGACAAAAGAGATGTGACACCAAAATGCACTGGTTCCTCAAATGTATCTATGGAGTTGCCCTGGGCTGGGAAGCTTCGGTGACCAGATCTTTGGTAGGAGGGAAGCCAGGCACACTATATCAAGAGGACGTCCAGCTCATCTGTTTCATAAAGGGAAAGGAGAAATGTCACAATATGGATGAGATTGTCAATGTCAGGGACCGGAACTGAAAGGACTCTTTGAGATGAGGCTTGAGTTAAAGTGCTTTTTGGGTTTTTCTTTTGTTTGTTTTTATAGAAGCAGACTCTCATAATAGTCCAAATCATTGCTAAGGGATCCATCAAGTTCCTAGATGCAGCACAAGAGTCCTGACCGTTTTGGTTGGGATGGCAGTGGCTGCAACCTGCACAGCAGTTACCTGGTATCCTGTCCTCGCTAAGTGTAGACAAGACACAGAGGAAAATAGACAAGCCAAGGTTATGATTGCTGAGCAGTATAGAGTCAAGGCTTCTTTATTGTCAATTTAGTCAGTGCTCCAGCATGAGCAGGAGAAGCAATGAAGAGGTGTGAGGGGTAGCTGCTGCACTCTGATGAAAATGGCCTGTGAGAAAAAGTGTTAAGAATGAGAAAAAACAGGGACCTGTATCCTGAGTCCATTTGCATCATCCCATCATCCCACCTTTGATTTTTCAGTAAAGTGAGTTCTGCAGTGCAAAATCCAAAACACCTCAATATGTCTTGTAGAAATCTTTAAATCTTCARTTCAAAAGACTAGAAATATTGTGTGACACAAATATTGTGTGCTACAGACAAAGAACAGAGGAGGAGCAAATTGGTAATGCCCYAGGAATTTGTTAGATAAAATGCCCATCTGGTCCTAGGAGGTAGAGTATGACTCTTTCTGTAGGGAACTATGAAATCCTTGGGATTTCTCTCAGATAATTCTGAGGGAAAATTCATTCCAATCCCTATATCTGGTTTCTAGTTTCATCAAAAAAGTAGTGGGCGTCAAAGTCCTGCTTCCCTAGTTCTACTGACTGGCCCACACTGTGGTCAATTTCCACTGTTGCAGAGGACACCTGAATAAAACTCAGGATCTTTGTTATTAAGAAGGTAGATAAAAGTTTTCCTGAGCCCTTCAGATGATCAGCCGAGCACTAAAATATGGAATGAATTAAATACAGTAACTATTTGTCTTAGCAGTCCAGCAAAGACCTGGCAGTAAAGACTTCTCTCACTCAGTTGAATGACTCAGGAGTTGTTAGTCCTTTCACTGAGCTTAATCATAAAACAAAATAGTTTTCTTGCCACTCCTCTAATCAAAAATCTGTTCCAGATCTTTCACTGCTCTGTCAATTTAGGTCTCCTGATACCATTCTAAAATTATTCATGTCCTACATATAATCATGTGATGCTGYAGAAATCCTATCTTTCATATATCTATGAAATAACTCTTTTCTTTCCCTGATATTTATCTGCCCAAAATACGCTTAGGGAATAGTCTTTACATAGATTATACATCCAGTGCTTTGCAGGTAATAGACCCTGTGCATGGCCAGTCATCCTTCCAGTCCCAGCTGGCAGGTTTGATGTTTTCTGAGCAGAGATGTTCCTCACAACAYGTATTCACTAGGGAAAAACAAAACAAGAACATAAAACAAAGCAACTGCTCCAAATAAACAGAAAGCGAGAGAACTTCTCTGAATCTGCTTCTTTTCAGTCCTGTTTTTCACTTGTGCAAGTGCTCTGMGAGCAGAATGGGAGCAGCTGATGCCTTTCTATACAACTCAATACCCAGAAAAGCYGCAAGGCAGGAGAAAAATACACTGGATACCCAGGCAAATTAAATTGCTGTGCTTCCAAGACTTGTGCTGAGCATAGAAAGGGTTGTTGCATTTTTTTTTTCTGCTGATCTTTGCAGTGGACATTGAATCATTCCCAGTTTTTGCAGCAAAATYGACAATTATAAAAAGTATATAAACAAATGAATCATGCTGCTGTTCTACATACTTAATAAAAAAAAAAAAAGAAGTGCTCATTTATACAAAAAAAAAAGTTCCATTTGAAAGAAAAACATGGAAAAGGCCAGGTCTTTGTTACATCAGTATAAAGTTTTCCAGCTGCAGTAATATCGATGGAGTTTACGAAAGATTTATATTCTGTTGACCCTACGTTTCAGTTTGCTTGCTTCTGTTCTGGCCTGTCTCTCTGACCTTAAAGTTCTTCCTCCTCCCTCCCTTGCCTTTTGCTCTCTTCCTTCTTGCTTTGTGTCCCTTCCAATCCTCTCATGTCCCCAACTTTTGAGAAATTAAAAAATTTTTAATTAAATGCATGCTGTGGAGATATCCTTGTACCAAGGCTGCTCTTCAAAATATAAAAAGGAGAAAAGACTATAATAAAGGCAGCACATCCCAGGATGTATCTCTGTAACTCTGGAAGCTYTACTTCATTCAGTGCACAAAGTGCATATATTCTAACTCTACACAGTGCATGCAATGAGCTGAACTGAGTCAGCATATAGTCCATGCCCAGTAGTTCCAATGAATTCATCTACTGTATGAAAACTTTTTTGCAATCTTCTTCTGCCTTCCAAATCATCACTTACTCCTCACCCTAGCTAAGAATGAAAGTAAGTTGCCCATTTTCTTCAGAAATAAAACCTGCCCCCATCAGATTCCACAGACCTAAGTGGTTGTAATCCKCTCTGTTGGTTTTTCTCTTCATACCAAATTGTTTAAAATCCATTATTGCTGTTGGACTCTAGTCTTTTCTTGATATTGGTGTTACCAATGGCAGAAATATTTTTTTTTATCTAGAATCTCTTTTTTTTTATCTAGAATCCATATAGGTATTAAAAAAATAAGATTCCGTATGTCGTTGTAAACTAAAATTACATAGTTTTGGAATTTACTTACATTCCGTAGCAGTATAAATTGCTAAACTACATGTCTTGACATGTTTCATGGAGGTCTTCACAAGAAACAAAGTTTTTCTTATAAATCCATTAACATAATAACTTTAATATTCTATTTTGTGTAATGGCAAAACAAGGATGTTTTACCATTTGGTGGTTGGTGATTAGTTAGCAAGTATTTGTAATGTGACATGAAAACACCTAGGTGGAATGAAATGTTATTGTGATTGAAATGTAATTATTTCACTGCAGTAAATTATGCCTTTAAACATAATAGGAATTTAACAATTGCTCAATGAAACTAAATCAATGGAACTAATTTTTTTTTTTGTGCTGAGGAATGCTGTTTTAGCAGGCTGGCACGTTTAGCAGTCCTTGGGCACAAGTCCTTCTTAACAAAGAAACCACACCTTTGGATATTCTCTCTTCTCCTATGAAGAAAATCCAGGTATGAACTGTTTTGCTTTAAGGTTATTAATGTAAAAATGTCTTTCAAGATGYAGGCAAGGAAGCCTTARACCCGATAGTAAGGAAGGAAGTTGTCCAACACAGWACATTGTCTAATTACCAGTGAAGATTTTTTCTAATCACACTGGATGACCAGTAAAGCAGCAAATTTTATAGCTCTTGTCCTTTGACTTGTATCCTTTTGTTAATGTATAATTGCTGAGCTAAAACTAGAGCTGCTCAAGAACATGGGGTTGTATGGGAGCTAAAAACTCAACTTGAACGGTTAGGTTTGCAAGTAAATGCAATGGAACGAATTTCTGTGATACTTCAAAACTTCTTACACTGCAATGAGTTTCCCTAGGTAATGCATTAGATAGGTTCACCCAGGTTTGCAAAGGTTAAAATCTCCTGTATGCATTGGTTTCATATATGCAACTGCAGATATAACAGCAATCTCACAGAGCTCCACTGATGTTTCTTTCCTCTGTCTAATATCTTGACCTAAAATCTCTGAATATTCTAGTGAGAAAAAAAATATATAAAGCCTTGTAAAATGTTTTCTGCATTTCAGGCTGGCAGATTATCTCCCAGTAACAGTCAGAATTAAGCTAATTTCTGCTGTGACTGTAAGTCTTCCTGAACAGTTTTCTTTTCACTACAGTATTAATTGCTTATAAAACAACAAGAGTTAAGCAGCTGAGTCGTTTGCTCCAGTGGGAAAACAATTGTTAATGGCAAGGTAAGAGTCAATKAATACATTGAATTTTTCTATTACACAAAATAATTATTTCCTACCATATATTTCAACTGAATTATCAGCTCAAATCATATGTTAAAATGTTGTCCAATTAAATCTCTAGTTTTTGTTCTAAGGGCATACATCATCTCTTTACCTATACATTTACCAAGAAATGTTAAGAAATCTACTTTCATATATTAATTCCTCCTACCACCTGTCTTACACTGAAATCCTGCCTGCCAATGAATGAGAAGAAGCTCGTTTGCACAGGGAATAACACTTAAAGAGRTAATAACAAATATCAGCTCTTCAGATGGTAAGAACACACACACGCACAGCTTTGCCCTAAGGAATGTATCCCTTATTGTACTTAAGCACCTAGAGCAAGATGTAAAAGGACCTGAGATATCCAAGCAGAAATTTCTATCCAAAAGATTCCATATATCTGTTACTTAATGCAAAAGATATTTAAACACTCTAAGTCACCTCGTGGAACACAGAAGTCCCTGCAAGTTCTTCCAAGGCTCTTTTTTTAGGCACAATTGCCCAAGCTAAAAATGCTGAATGTCCCTTTCCTCTCTGAGAGGAAGTCCCAAAAATCAGAGTGAGACAGTGTCACCATGACTGTTTCCTGCTCCTACCAGTGGACAAGAACTGTCCTAGTTGAGCTGTGACACCTCAGACTAAAGGACATTGCCTTTCTAAAGGCACTAATTCGTGCTCGCCACCAACGAGGGAAGGACTCTRCCCTGCAGGCACTGGACATACATGTCAATGTATGGCCTACCTGCCTTTACCTCCTTCAACTGATACCCTTCAGTGTTTCCTCAGGAAGAGGGATTTTTTTTTTTGCTTGGTTATTTCTTTTGTTGTTGTTATTTGTTTATTTGTTTTTCTCACCTAGGTAATAGCTGTACTCTTTTTTTATTTCTGCATGTCCACAGGAATACTGCTGTGATTGCATTTTTCTCAATAACTTGCATAGTTTGACCTAACCTTGTGTAAGTATAACAAATTTGTAAACTATAAAGATTCTGCATAGTCAAATAACGTCACTAAAGGGATTTTTAATTACTTGGGAAATAGAATTTGCAACATTCAGTAAATGACCTTGCTAGTTAGGTGAACTCTAACAGTGTACTGCTCTGTGCATGGGTGAACAAGGAGCTCAACTCCATAGCGGCAAAAAGGCCATGACTTGTTTTCCAAACTGCAGGAGAAAACTCCAGCAAAACATGATGACCTTTTTATTTACTAATGGCTTTTATTTAAATTTGTTCAACAGCAGAGGTGAACATTTTCTGAACCCAGATAAACAACAGATATAAATTACCATTCAAAGAAGCTTGTCTACCACACATCTCAAATTCAGCAAAGAGCAAATGTTTCTCCAAAAGAGTCTTTCTAAAAGCTTTTTTCCCAGTGTCAGAGCCAGCTCATCTGCAAGGTCATTTTAAAAGAGCAGGTGAATAAAATATTCCATTTTGARTAGAAGAATTCATGTCTATAATGTTAGTTTTCAGAGATGGCTGAGAAAAATGGGAATGGATGGAGGTGTAGACTAAAAAAGAGAGAAGAGTACAGCAAGGAGAATACTGAATGTATCTGTTTAAAACTTAAAATCCAACTAAATATTTTGTGCTGCCCAAATATCATCCTGTGAAGCTGAAAAACTCGGACAAAATTAACTTTCTTTTTCTTTCTTCTATATAAGATCCTATGAATTTTTACAGCAGCAACCTTTTTATCTCAAAGGATAGCCTCTTTGAAAAGTATAATCTATTTAGCAGATAAGTGATCACAATTTGCCGTCACTAGGYCTTAATAAGAAATTTAAGAGCCTGAGCAAATTACTATGAAGCAAAGTCAATGTTGCTATTGTGTTCTTTCTATCTGGTTCAGTTCAGGATGCTATTTTCAGAGAAGTGAAACTTAAAGTGCTTTATTCCCTCATTCCCTCATTCTTCAGGTCACTACATGTAGAAGAAGTGAAAGTTTTGCTCTTATTCACTAGTTTTATATTGGTAGGATTTAAATGTAGGACCTCAGTTGCCCTCAGTTATTTTACTTTTCCCATTAACTTCTTAGGAAATATTTAAGATAAATTAAAACACACTTGAAGGTCAGAAACACAAACAAACAGATCCAGYTAGGGCTGAAATCCTTCTATCACTCCCTTGTTTCTCCCGACATCTGTAAGCAAGGAACAAAAAGGCAAATGTTAATAATGTAGTGTCAGCCTGAGTGTTTGTCACTATTGTTGAATACTGTTCTTCTGGGGGTCTAAAGAATGCCTTGACATTATTTTAAAAATATTCACTAGGAGAAGAAATTATGAAAGGGAAAAAAAAAAAAAAAAAGGGAAAAGGCACAATGTCAGCTAAAATGGGAGATGTCTTCCAGAAGAAAATATCCAAATTGTATAATTAATTTGGGATCACTATGGGGATCCTGAGAGTTTCTTTAGATTTTGGACCAAGCTCTGAGTTTTTTTCTATACTGTCCTTAATGAGCTCCCCTAACTTTGGACAGACCCTTGAGGTGACACCAAAAGGACATCACTAGGAGAAAAGCTAGGGAATTCCTTTCTTGAAAGTGCTCCCAAGATGCCCTTAGAGAAGCTGGGCCACCTGATGCTTTGCCTGTGCCGACTACTGCCTTTCCTGTCAGTCAGAGGAGCGGATCACTCTGGAATCACATGTGCTCACACTGGGGGATTGTTTTCATTTACTGTTTTCATTTATAGATCTTCCCTGGCTTTGGCTTTGGTAATTGGAAGAGGAGTTGGGTTGGCACTGATCATACTCTGAGCATATTTCTTTACTATGTGCTATAATGATCCCACTGGTCCAGGCAGGGCAGGTGGCTGTGCGGAGCCTGTTAGGGACAGCCCCCCAAAAATGGCACTATTGGAAGAGGGTATTTGGGATTTGCCCAGAATTCCCCCCCTTCCCTGTCTAGGGATGTCTGCAAAACATTAATGTCACAGCATAATCAGCCTCAGCTTGATTGTTTTAGGTTCTTTAGCCTRTATTTGTAGGAATGCTGGAGCTAACAGTGTCAAATTTAAGCAATAAAGCTCACTACAGATCTTTACAAGGTTGTAACCTACTGGAGCGTGGTTGCCACTGTCACCATAACCTTGAAGAGCCAGCCATGGCCAGAGTTTTCTGTACATATGCAGTAGTAGACTCCTTTTATTTACTGTTTGGGATGCACTTCTCCTGTCTTTTTCTGTCAAATTAACAAGACAGAATTACCCTGTGACTAACAGACATTAGCAAATACAAGAAATAATTTTTTCCTTTTCCCTTAAATTGAGGGTAGCAGTGTGCTTCTCAACCTCTGCAAGAATTTTGATCTGTAAAAAGATCAGTGTTGTTTAGGGTACACTATAGCATAATAGTTAAAAAAACCTACATGTAGTCAAGCAATCATACACCAAAGCAATAAGTGTGTGGTCTCGGAACTAGTCTGTGCAGTCTGAATAATAAACRTTCCAGGCAAGACCAAATTGTGGACTGAAGGTTCCTACCCAAATTTGACTGAAGATGTTTCCTGGTCCACATTTGGTGTGTCAGTTGTCTCAAGACGATGCCCGTCCCTGCAAACCTCTGGCCTTTCCCACAATAACAGCCAGGCTTGTCATGGGGACGCGGCTTGGGATTTGTGTGTGTGCTGTCACCCCATGCAGCTGCATGGGTGCTCTACAAGTCCAGCTGACCTTTGTGCTGTGGAAGCAGCACTACTCAGTGCAGCTGAGGTTCTCACATGGGCACTGATCATCTATAGACCAAAACACAAATCTCCTAGATATCTTTATCTAGGAGAAATGAAAATGGAAAAGAATATCTGCCCTGACTTATTATTATTGTTAGGACAGACTCCAACAACTGCTATGAGATTTGAGCCAGAGAAAGACAAAAAGATAAATAGAGCTATTAGTAYTCTTCGTAGAACATGCAGTTCCTGGGGTTAAATACCTAAGTAGGTTTGATTTTACTCAGGGTTTCCCAGAATTTGTTTACACAGGCACTTATTCCTCTGAAACAGTCATTTCAGCAGAGTCCTTGAGTGCTTCTGTCAAGCAACTGCTTTGAACACAAGAGGGAAGAAAAATAAAATAAAATTGGCGCAACTTTTTATTTTGATTTATTTTGTTAATMATTTTTCAAAAAACAGAAGCTTCAGTCTCAAAAAGTGTTCTTGTTCTATTAATGCATTATAACCTCGGACCTCTGYTCAAGAGCATGTATTCTTCTTGTTTCATCTTACTTTGGTGTTCACACTACAGTAAATCAATTTTCACATCAAAAGCATATTAATCAGCTCAGGCCCCATTCTTTTCCATGTTGGAATCACATGTTTTTGAAGTTGTCCAGACTTTAAGAAAATTAATTTCACATTGGATTTTCATGCATTATTCTCCCTGTTAAAACCATATATTTGGTTTTGCTTCAACAGCATATTTATTATCGGAAAACTTTCTGACATTTCCTTAGTAACAACAAAGCAATTACAGAGAAGACCTCTAAGTTTCCACACAATGTCTTATCTGCAGAAATAGCTGGTGGAGGACGGTCAAGAAAGTTTTCATCAAAGCAATGCTGGTAAGAAGATTTCAGTTTGCAGAAAATACTGATCGTGCACATGCTTTAAAAACAATCATTTTGGGACAGGGACTTGTGGTACAGCTTCCCTAGACAAAGAATTGGCTGAGTAGCCATCACCCCTAAGGGTGACCCCTTTCACCAGAAAGGAGAAAATCAGGTCGGGATGGAGAAGAGGTTTTCTATTGTATCTGGTTTATATTTTTTCACTATGCTTATTGAAAGGAAAAAAGTATTTTTTTTCAAAATGGTTGACGGRTTTGTTAATATTTATCACTTTCACAGACAACAAAATATCACAATTAATTAAGAAAACRGGAGTTACAATGAGGGAAGTGCTATTGGAAAAGTTTCAATATCTCCAACCATTTTGAGATTACATTTGAATTTTTCATTGTGTACATTGATTTTGAAAAATAATGCTTTCAATCTGAAAAGGCTAAAAAATCCAAAGAAATACTTGCTTGTGTATCTCAAAAAGATTAAAATTTCTTTATTTTTCTTWATTTTTGCAGACAAATCACTATTTTTTTGTTAATTTTAGGTCTTTTAAAGCAGCTGTGCACATTTTCTGCAGACGCTAGTAGCTAAGATAAATTTTTATAATGTCRCAGACATATATGTCTGGAAATACAAACACTGGAAAGATTTTCAGGTTCTATTTGTCCTCACTATATCATGTAGAAATACAATTTAATTAAGCAATTAAGTAATGACTTAAGTGATTTATTTATAAACTCAGTAAAATATGAAATTATTTTTAGGTGATTGCTAAACATTATAATTCTCTTTGAGACTTATTTACAACATTGAGAAGCCAAGAGGCAGTACTATTAATACCACCAGTCACTGGTGCAGAGAAAATGCATCCTGTCTCAAGATGTCTTTATTAATGTTTTTCCCACTAGTGATAAATCAAGGGATGCTATGTAATATACTACAAAAAAAAAAAGTCACTATTTTATACCTTATAGACGAATATAATACCAGATATAACTTTTCCAGAAAAATAGAAGTAAAATATAACTAAATCAGAGATAATTTTTCAGTACTATTTTTATTTAACTCCAAGCAAGCTGATTTGGTAAAAGTACTCCACAATAGCCTGATTTCTAGCCCAAACTACTTCCAAATGATTAACTATCAAAGTGTCTGGCTATGGAATAGAGATCAAATTACTAATTCTATTGCCATTTGCTTGGTACTAATAGTTTAGGTGAAATATTTATAAATTCCCCATTTTGAAAWCAGATTCAGATGAAGGATACTGCATCCTGAAACACCTCTATGATAGTGTAATGAGAGGGACAACATTTATTTTGGAGAAAACTTTCTACCGGTCTCTTCATTACTTTTCTCTTCCACTCAWAGTGAAAATAACTGACTTATGTCTCCCCCAGGAGTGGCCAACATAACGGATTACTGCTGGGTCCTCACTCAAGCAAATAGAGGAAAAAAGAAAAGTCTTTTGACCTCCCTCCTAAGAGAAAGAATTGGAGAATCATGGTGAAGACTGCAATTTTCGACAAGGATCACTGATGGGATCACTCCTTCCCTCTTTTGTGAAGGAATGACCAGCTGATGAGAACTCCCTTCTTTAGGAAGTTGCTGAGGGAGGGTGAAGGCAGCTTCACTGCAGTCGGACACGGTTATATCACAGTATGGATAYGTGCCTCTGCGTCTTCAGATGTTCATCCACCGCTTCCAGTCCTGCAAAATTGACTGTTACTATGAGACACATAAAGGAACTGGTATCACATTGAAATCTCTAGCCAGTGTTATACCAGCATCTTGATAGAACAGAACCATGCACACAGCGTAATGTTCAAATGAATGAACTCTAGCTATGCCACTTCCCTACCAATGCATGTGAAATACAAAAAATATGTTGTTTAAGATGAAGGAAATAGTAATCATAAGAGTCAWAGTGCAAAACAGCCAGCAAAGGAATCTCCTGTTCTGCTGAATACTCTCAGCTGTTTTCTGTCACACACCGTGCCTGGGGTGCTTCACTGCAGACATGCACCAAATGTTGGTGGTACTCAGGCAGGCACTTCTCTARAATGAATGGAAACAGTAGAAAAAGGGARGGAAGKGTATAGGAGGGYTTGCAAAGCAGCTGCTTGCTTGGGYTGAGCCCTGGGCTGCTGCAGCTGTCCTGCAGAAAGGACCCTGGGCTGCCTGCTGCAAGGGTGTCATGGGTACATCTGCACCATGCACAATCCAGCCATGAGGCCTACAAAAGGTGTGTAYGCATGAAAAAAGGAGAGCAGATATAAGCTGCTGCAAAATGGCCCTGGATTTTCCTTGCTGACTGCCTGGTCCATWAAAACACTAATGTTTTACAAAAGAATGGGAACCATTAAAAAGTGAGGTGCTTTATCCTGTGACTTAGGCAGATATACTTCTTCACATACAGTATTACCAATATCTCTATTATTAGGGAACACTTTGCTTCTTGCAGTGTAAAATGAACAAASAGGCTACATGTGTCCCTGGAGAATTTCCTCCATGTCAGTGCAAGCCTTCAGACAAAGCTGAAGCACAGACTCTATGGCTGATTTAGGAAAGGTGAGAATCACTGTTTCTCTGTACTTCTAGTTTGGGGTGGCTGATTATGCAGCACTACTTTTCCTGGCCCCTGAATTTGCAAGGGGCTGTTCTGAAGCAAGTTATCACTGATTTTGGTTTCTTTTTCTGCCTTCACTGGAGCATTGGCTACTCCTGGAGATGTCAGATCTTCTGTTGAGCCATCCCAGGAAGGGGTTGGATATGCAAGTTGAATGAGACACCACATCAGCTGGCATATTTTACAGCTTACTGGGTTCAAGAAGGTGGAAGAGCATCACTCAGTATCCCTTTCTTGGTTACACAAAGTCCTGCTGACTTCACWACAGAGCAGGCCTAGGGCATAGTTCATCTGAGAATGGCTGAACCTACACTGAAGTTTTAAATGGTGGGAAAAAAAATGAATACTAGTGCTGATAGAGACCAAAGGACAACTGCGAACCGAAATAGTGTGCTATCTGTCAGATAGCAATTAGCTGAGGATGGAACTGCTTTGCCTGTTTCTCCTCATTTATTCTGACAATACAGATCATGCATTTTTCATGAGAAACAAATGTGTATGAGGATAAGTGTCCGCAGATAGCGCAAATGGGATGCAAAGACCCATTTTGAACTATAGATCTGAGTACCCTTTTGAAGCTACTGACTATAACACAATATTGTAATAGTTTAGAAGTCATATAATGGAATCTTTATTCACTCTGCTTTTCTAAAGATAAACTATCCTCTTGACTCAAATGAAAAGACAGATAAAGAACTATGAAAGGCATTTCTCATTTATTCTCATCCCTAGACCTATACTTTTGAAATTAGAATGAACTTCACATCTTACTGTTTTGCTTGCATTATACTTGTTTTTCATATTTCTGTAACAGAATAATTAAGGGGGGGTAAAGTCTACAATCAGCTTTGAATGTCAAGGTTGAACTCTAAAGCTTTATTGTCTTCTATTCCTCATGTCAGCCTACTGMTCATTTCTTTGAAAATGTAGCTGCACATTCACACAGCAGTGAGTGCAATTTGCACCATAGTGTAGAATATTCCTATCATTGGGTTTGAATAAGAGTGACAAACCTAGAAGACAGAATCAAGCAGTCTCTGTACACTGAATGCAGCAAAATCAACTTTGAATTGAAATCATTTAATAAATCTAATTAAAGTTTAAAACTAGAGGTTTAATGAACACTCTTCTGTATCTTGACAGATGTTTCATCTACAACATTCCTGCTATTTTGAGAAAAATTGATGTCTCCTGCAGTATACACCATGGTACTGACAAGCCCTTGGCCACCACTGTGGAATTAGAGTGGTCACTTTCCTTGTTTTTGATTTACAAAAATTCATGAGACAAGCAGATTTGTTATCAAAGCGATTTTGGGGAGACAGGAGAGCAATAGTGGTTAAAATCTTTTTTCTATTTAGCTGGTCAGAATGATCTCAGCATAATTTAGGAAAACCTAATGCAATGTAGACCCATTTCCTCATACTTGACCAAGAGTAGTCCTGCTCATCAGGCTGCATCACTACATCAAAATGGCCCTAAAATTCAATTTAYATGTAGTTTCACTGATATCTGTGGCATTCCATGGCAGCACAAATTCATTGCAGAGCCATAGTATTCRTGATTGGCCCTATGTGAAATGGGTCCCATCCTCTTTCTCTGGCCTCCCCATTTTACTTATATTTCATATAAAGAAGRTATAAGTGCAGGACAGCATGAGAACCTCTTTTCCAGGCTGCTGTAGTCAGAGGGCTAYGGCTAATGTTTCTCTACAAAGATTTAATAAAATCAATGACAAGAAATGGAAACATAAAATATCATTAATAGAGACTAATATGCTTGTTGTTCTTAACTAATCATATTTTAGGATTGTTTGTGCAAGGATACATTGTCAGAGGGATAAATAAGACAAACCATATAAAACATACTAAGATTGTTACTTATTACAGAAGGCTGAAATCTCTTTATTCTTCAAAATGAATTTTAGAGCATGTAAGAAAGAAAGCATAACAGAACAAACAGTTCTCAGGAGCTATATTATATGTGAATGAGTATGATAAGTTTTTCTCCTCTCCTCTCCCCTCCTCTCCCCTCCTCTCCCCTCCTCTCCCCTCCTCTCCTTTTTTTTTTCTCTTTCTTTCTCTTTCTTTTTCTCTTGTTCTTTTCTTTCTCTTTTTCTCCTTAACATTCTGTGATAACTTTCCAAGAGTTACAGAAGTTAGTCCTGCTATTGAATAGGTATCAATCAATTATTGCTTCTGGATAAAGTTATGCCTTGACTTTATTTCTTTGGTCCTGAAAGGAACTATTATGGGTCATGTTTGAGTTTATTTGCTCCTGCTAGTGATTTTCTCTGCTGTAGATTTGTAAGCAATGTAATCTCAGCACTTCAAGAAAGTTCATGCATTCTGTCTAAAAATGATATRTATTAGTTTAGTGAAAAATAACTCAAAGACGGAGATGTTAGATTTTAGTTTTTCTCTTCATAATTGCAGAGTTTCAAAACTGCTGTATGAAGAAGAAGCAGAGAACAGTATCATCTTCTAATTCCTGCAACATGAGAACTATGCTGTTTCTTCTAGTAAATGGTAGTAAAGACATAGTAAGACATTGGATGTTAGAGAATATAGGGTGTGTGATAAACACATATAAGATATAACAACAAATATAAGATATAGGAATAGTCTCAGCATCCAGGATTGCTGCAGAATAGGACAGAGCAATGACTTCAGCAAGATTCAGAGGGCCACTGCTATCAGGAAGCACAGTGCTGGCATCTAACACAGCACAATGCAGAAGAGCTCCAGCAACCCAAGAACATCAGAGTGGTGAATCCGTATATGGACTTCTTGATGTGTCAGAGATGTGTCAGGTGAGCAGTGCCAGGCAGGAGTATGCCAGCAGCAGAAAATTGCCTTAGTGGGATCACCAGCCAGGTGATCCTTCTACGGAGGCAGTCACTTTTCTTCACTTGGAAATCTGACCTGGGTAGAATAAGAACTTTAAGCATTTGCCTGTGATCCTGGACATCCTGTGTCCTCAGTGGTACAAAGTCTCTGATACCTTTGGAAAACAAAAACTGGGATCAGATGCATGTAARGAAATCTGGGTCCAGTGCATTCTGGATATACTAGCTGCATTTGTTTAAAGAAATTGCATATGGTTAGTCAAATATGTCTGAATGCTCTGACTTTACTGTATATCTGCCCTAAGTCATATATTTACATATTCCTATCAGAGAAAACCTGAGCGGAAGTCCTGCATTTAAGCTCTTTTCCAGATCTTCATATCCAGGAACATTCGGAAATATTATCTATATGTTTATGTGTGTATATGCACACACACCCCTACATGCCCTGTTGMTACTAGTTATTAAGTTACATTAGAATTTTTGATGCTTTGCATATAATARCCATTGTTGTCTAACAGGTACTTATTGCCCCGAGCACAACAATCCCCCCAAGAGACCAGTGATTTCRTTAATTGAAGCAGGACAGAGTTCTGCAAAAGGTTCGTAATATAGATGACTGGACAAATCTGAACCTTGACAACGAAGTTAATCTTTAGACCAGCTATGAGGCAGGAATTCCTTCAAATCTGATTATTTCTGAAGTCTGCTAGATTTAATTGAACTTGAGTCATAAATTGTTCTATGTTCCTTCCGCCAAAATCGACTTGTTTTTTTGTATCTCGTTTTCTCTTGTGCTCAGACCACCTTTTTGCAGGTCCTGTGCTCTGCAACAGTTTTCATCTTTTTTTGCCTCAGTAATTAGTTTCCAGGCATTTCTCAGTATCTGTCATGCGCACAGCTACTCGTGGATAATTTTATACAGCGTAACATCAATTCTACAGAAAAGTCTGCTGAAGACAAGGAGTGAGCAGAAAGACTGGATGATTGTTTTGGTTTTGAGTTATAGAAAATACTGACCTAATACATGAGTAGAGAAAGAAAACAACAACAAAATAAAGACTACAGTCTACTTTGAAATTCACATTTATTTTCACTGTTTTGAAAAGTTTTTCTTTCCACACTTCTGAGCTGTTTGGTTTTCCAGAACCAACCAAACACARTATCATTAGCTCCTTACACTTGAAAGGATATATATTTGTCATCTATTCACAGCAAATAACACAGACTTTTAAAAAACAACCAGAAAACTTAGAAGATACTTTGCAAGCACTGCTCAGAATGAAAACTCAGTCTGATGATGCAATTTGCACAAGAATTTTTGATTATTTTTTAGTGAAATAACTGGTTTTAGGTTTATAAAACATGTTGCAATGTTTTTTTCTCCCTACTGAAGTTTCTTTTTCTTTTTCTCTTTTCTCACCTTATCTTTAATTGAGAGTAGGGACATTTATCAAGATGCTGAATGCAATGGCTCAAGAAAAGAACACAAGTTTGGAGATTTACATCTTTCTAGGAGATTTCTAGGAGATTCATATTTTTTGTTTCAAATGACTCCCTAATCYGAGTCACATAGCTACTTCTTATTTTTAGCAGAAGAGGATGTTGCTCTTAATGACACTTGAAGGTATACCTTTTATTACCAATATACTTTGAACATCTTTCTCCCTCTCTAGTGAATATATTATCCAATGGACTAAAAGTCATTAGCAAAAGCATAATTGTTAGAGTTCAAGCCTCTGGTTCCGTCTTTCACTCCTGGGACTGCAGAGGTTAAAGGCATGGCAGAATCATATACTGTTCCCATGGCAACTTTTTTTTTTGGCACTGAAGTTTCCAAGCAAATGACAATACTGGTGAATGTTTAAAGAGCAGGATTTCAAATGTCTGTCTGAAATATTTTGCAGATCCTGTTGTAGCCTAAGGGAGAAGGAGAATAATAATAAAATACTAATATTAATAATGATAATAACATTCTGACGCATGCACATTGTCATTTAAGTTAATTTTTAACTGGCATGCCATTGGTATAACTGCATGTCTGGGTTCATTTTCTACTGAGTACTATAATTGTGTCTGATTTGGTAGAAGCCATGGGGTTTCTTTTTCAGGGGTCTTTTTTGTTGTTGTTGTTGTTGTCTTGGTTTTAGCTCGAAATTGCGGAGCTGATGCTTTCTATCTGGGGACCATAGGTTTGCCATAAGGTATTCTGCTAGCCTTCAGCAGACTGAGGAACAAGAGCAGGGTGTTATTTTGCTCTTGGATACACATTACAAAATATGTCTGTATATACCCAGTGGTCCGGCACTTGGGCTATTGCCTTTTGTAATTTATGCAGGGGAGATTTCCCTAGCAAAATCCCCAAAATCCCAGAACTCCAGGGGTCTGGTCTGTGGTATAAAGGCTGGAGCACAGTGGGAGCAGGTCAAAAAGTCTTTCTTCAACTCTAAATACCATCTATTGATCTGTAAGGCACAAGAGGAAAGCCTCGGTCAAGGGTGGCCTCAACTTAACCATGGCTAAAGTTTATCGAGTGGAAGGAGGAGTTTCTTCCTTGCTCTCCAAGATATCTTCCCCAATTGRCCCTTTATCCTTCCAGGTCAGAAGGAAAAGCCTGTCCTTTCCTTAGGCCCTCCTGATAGTCCTGCCAAGGGGTCTGAGGGTGACTGCCCAGCATGGACCCTTCCCCCAGGACTCGCTGGTGATGAGACCCTCAGTACAATGGGAACTATGTTGGCAGCATGTTTTCTTGGTCTGTTTTCTGACTTTTTTTGWTTATTTTTATTTATTATTGAATCAATCCATTTTATCTTTTGCATTGCTTCTGTTGAAGTAAAAGRTTTGTCACCCATTGGCTTTGAGCTGAAGACAAGGTTCTCGCARTCAAGGCAAAAATGACAGATAAGGTCTGAAAACAGCACCATTTCCCTCTGAAACTTTGTAACAGCAATGAAAATAACAATGGAAATTTTTTTTAGTAAAATGCCTAATATTCCCAATAAGAAAAGTACACAGTATTTTATAAAACACGCCTTTCCATTCACTCAGCACTACTCTTCACTGGGGATGACATTGTCAGAGAAATGGTCTTTACCAGCTGAAATGCTGCCTTGTGAAAAAAAAAATTAAGAGAGTATCTGGCCAAGTGGACAAGCACGACTAGGTTTTGCCAAAGCCTGTCCTTGCTTATAGCTCTGCTTAGGAAGGGACCATGGTGAGCTAAGAACGGATTAAAATAAGTAGTTCTTGGAAGTGCTTGCAATTACTTATCCCAAACTTTTCTTCCTTCTCGGTGTCCAGGGGTATTCCCCTGTAAAGGAGAATAAGGGAAAAGAGTTGTTCTTACAGAGAGGCAGCATGTTCACCCATCTGAGAAACAGCGGCACTACTAGGCAAGATTTACTTAATGTAGAACCGAAACCCACACTACCAAAAGAGCAGAAACCATCAAACTTCCAGAAACCTTTTGAAATTGTTTCATAAATAAAACCTGAGTGTGGAAGTTGTTGAGGGCTGAAGCGCTACAAGATGTAACATGAGTAGCAACAGCACTGCATCACTGTTGGAGCACCTGGGCAACTTTCCAAATAGTTTGACATCTTTGACCAAGCATATACACAAATTCATCTATTACCGCATCAAAGCAGCCTACGGGCAGGGATGATGAATAATACTGAACCAAATAGTTATATGAATTAGTACTATTTTTATACAGTAAACAAATACATATTAAGCATCATTATTTTATATAGCCYCAAGGCCATTCTTGTGCCTTGTAATAACAGTGAAGTCATCTTTCTGATGTGTTTAATTTGAAGGGAAATAACAGCTTTATTTTTGTCAGGTAGATTAGATGTGAAGGATTTTGTTTTCTAGCTGGGATCTCATAATTTCATATTATATTTATTATAATTTTTATATAATTTTTCGTTGCTCTGTCTCTGTGGTAAGGCAGAGACACTTGACTAGGAATGGCGCTRCACTGAGGTCTGGATGTTATGCCACCTTCTGCTAGAATTTGCTGGCAAGGAAGTGAAACAGTATCTCAATAATTGTGACACCTGAAAATACAAAGTTTTCCATGTTTTGAATTAGAAATATATGAAAGGCAAGAAGAGTTCAATTTAATATGAAAGGCAAGAAGAGTTCAATTTAAAACTCTGGTCTTGGTAGCAATTTTGCTTTCGGAAATGCACCGTACTTCCAGAGCTGCACAAAAAATTGATTTTACTTTCTATTTTGAGAAAAATATTCTACTTAAAGCTTACCTAGACAGTGGCACTAAGAAATATTAAAATAAGATTCCAAAAATCGTGAAGTTCTTGTGCTAGATAACCTTTGAATAGAAGTTCTCATTTTAAACTCCACTCTCCACCAAAAAAACACACCATCACCACGCTATGACTTAGCTCTTCTGTCAAAATAATCTTTACTGTAACTGTTTGGTGGGCAAAAATTAAAAAAAGTTTGATGATTTGGAAGGTCTGTRGGATTTTGTAATCAGTTTTCAAATTCTTGTGTCAACTTCTGTATAAGAGCTTGGGCAGAAAGCAATCAAGGAGAGTTTAAGTGAAAACAGATGGGCCACATTCCAGCTGAGGGGACCATGGCATCAGGAGAGCAATCTTTCCTAACTGARGAAGAGGAGTAGAAGTTGATCCAGCAGCAAGAAAGAGGAAAATATATTAAAGCTAGAATGTTATTCCCCCAAACATATCTCTGATCCCACAGAGAATGATGAGAGAGGAAAGTCACAGAGTGGGAGCATTCACAGGCATCTTAAAGATCATCACAGAGAGGGGATGAAACTAAAAGAGGGGACTACTATTCCTGCCTATGCCACAAAGTCACTCCACAAAGCAGTCAGTTGTTAATATACATTTGAATGAAGTGTTAGCAAAAGAGGATAAAGCAAGGGCATGTTATAGGATGTCAAGGAGGCAGGTCTGCTTAGCATAGGCAACCAGCCTGTGGACAGTGATCATAAAACAACTTCCAGGTTCTCTGCAGGACATACAAATTTGCCTTAGAATTAACAAAAGTCTTGGAGAACAAGGCAAACCTTGTATTTTACCTGTTGTTTGTGCCTGACCTCGAAGCAGTTGGAACTAATGGTCACAGGGCTGCTACAAGGTGGACCACACATCTGCTATGTTATTACAATTAGGCTTCTGCATAAAGAGAAAACTGAACCTTCAACATTAGACTCCAGAGACCTTTAAAATACAAATACTCATMATATATTTAGATTTTCTGRTATTAAGACTTCAGGAGAACTTCTGGCTCCTTTATAACACAACACATTTTCCAATAGTAAATATCTCTGTCTGGAGCAGGCTTCTTCTGCACCTTGACAGAGAAAAAGAAGCTATGGGATGGAGATTTTTTAGCTTAATGCATCTCCTCCGGGAAAGAAGATAAGCTGAAGGTAAATCTCTGGCTGAATGAGCATATCCCCTGGCACAAAAGGTCTCATGGTTCTTCTCTGATGACTGTGGAAGGATGATAACCTTCCTTCCATTTCTCTTGTGGCAGGCAGGTAGTCCTTATTGTACAAATAATTTCTGCAATAGGAAGAAATGGGCAACATGCAGCTGTCAGCAGCAAGCAAACTGTCTCACGAACTCAAGCCAGTTTGCTTCCAGTGTTAGATGGGGAATGGATTGGACTCGGGGAAATTCCCAGAAGTACTGGATGGCCAGCAGATGCAGTCTGGGCTTGTCAGGGCAAAAATGTACATAAATGCACTTGCAAACTGATGTGGCTCAGCCCTGCATTTTCTTCCTTCATTGAATGGGGTGGTGCTGAGCACCCTGATAGCCCCTACCCCTGGTACCCCTAATCATTTTTGGTGCATTTTGGTGCATTCCTGCATTGCCACATATGATTAGTTTCTACATCCAAATGGAGCACGCACTTCAGTGCTATACTGCCACCAGCAATATATATGTGTTGTCCTTGAAAGTACTCCCAAGGAAGGTGTGAACATGGACCTAACATACTCATCACAGGAGTTCAAAATGAGCATGTTACCTGTGGCAAAAAGGCTAGCTTAGTATGCCCAAGACTTACAGGTCAGAGTTTACAATCCCCTTGAAATGCTGCAGTGACAAACCACTGCTACACCACTGTGGAGGTTATAGGAACAGACCCTACTTCCTGTGCTCACTCTTTAMGACCACATGCTGACTCAGTGCTCACAAACCCTGTGTTTGTGGATGGGAGGAGAATGCATTTCAAACCAAGTACACATGTCCTAAGTGTCTCCAGGGACTGAAAATATGCCATTTGCTTTTTAAATACTGCAGACATTGTCTCTC
>PTEX01000091.1:100294-149730 GCA_003342815.1 Eudromia elegans | reverse complement strand
CCCTCCTCTCCCTCTCCCTCTCCTCTCTTTCCCCTCTCCTCTTCCTCTCCCTCTCCTCTCCTCTCCCTCTCCCTCTCCTCTCCTCTTCAGCTGAATTTCCTCATTCTGGGCTCAGGCAGCTCTATACCATTTGTTGTGAGTAAAGAAGTAGCAAAGTAATTAATGGCTTACACATATTGACTGTCCAGCTTTCTGCATTAGCCCTCACCAGAAAACAGATTAAGAAAAAAAATTCCCTGAAAGGCTTTTGCTGCCTGTTAGCAACCCACCTTAGCAGCACGCCCGAAGCAGAGGGCAGTATCCTTACATGCTCACCCCTGTACAACAACCAGCCTCCCGCTCACTTGAGGGGGGGCAGTTTTCCACATGGGATTTTCCTTGGTCTGCAGCACTGACTTTATCATGTTAGCTAATAGCACACTATGCTCCCTACAGTGGCATCAGGGCTGTCCCTAGCTTTCTGTGCCAATACACTAGTAATTCCACAAAAGTATTTATTAAGTGGTGTTAGTAGGGCCTAGCKTTCTAATTAAACTTCTTCAAAGAAAAGACTATATATAATAGCTTCTGTGCTTATTGCTATTTRCTGTCCACTTCCCTCACCTTACATGCATTTATATTCASTTCTYCTTTGTRCAAGCCTGAACAAGGCCAAAGAACRCAGAATTTCCATGTGCTTTGCAAACAGCCAAAGGGGCAACCATAGGAAACATTATCCCATAAAGCAGTCACGTTTGCAAGAATGTTCACACGAATGACCTAGGTGGGCAAATGCTCCTTAGGTATCAATGAATTCCATGCTCACAATGAGATTTCTCTCTTATTGGGATTAAACATCTGCATTCCTGGTCAGTCATTTTAAGGAAAAGGCACCTGCTTTTTCATCAGTACCGCCTAAAGTGACATTCTTCRTTTTAAGTCAAAATCTTGACATCCCACCAAAAGGGTGTGGAAAAGGCAATACTGGTGTCAAGAAATACAATACACACTGAAAAGATAATTAATCTACAAACTAACTGTTTTCAGGCAGTTTGTCCTCTTCATAGCAGATACTATGGGAAGAGAAGTGCTGAAAGACTTAAGGTTTGCAATATGGAAAAATACACCTTTTAATGTCTTTCTCAAAAGAAAAAAAAAGTTTGATGAAGGAAAAGGCTCTATTTTGTCATCTATCAACAGTGCTTTCAGGTTCCTTAGAGCAGAGATATTTCCTACTCTGGCAAAGATTTACATGATGCTCTACTTCCCCTCTGTGGTGAAGGTTGGTAGTTCACTGGTCGTGCAGCAATAAAGCAAGGAAGGAAGGAAGGAAGGAAGGAAGGAAGGAAAAAGCAGCTTTACTAAAACCTCAGTTTGTTAAAAATAGCTGTTGATTTTTGTGAGAAAAAAAAAATTACTAACGAGATCTAGAGCAGTTTCCGTGGTATTCACTTGAATACTCCACATTGATGAGTGACAAGTCAACACTTTCTGGAGGACAGAGAGTTAAAGCTAAACCACGCAGACAACAACTAACTCCCCACTATAGGGAAACCTCCAAGAAGCCACAGTCAGGAGGCAGAAGAAAATCTAATAAWTAAAAATGCTTTAATTAAACATATGACTGCGAACATGTTCTTTGATATTGTTACCAGAGGCACTTTTAAATTTTTGGTAATGCAATAGTAATCAACTTTTGGTAACTTCTACTTGTTTTAAATATTAAAATATTATTTTAATTTCATTGCTCTTTTCTGGTTCTGAATTTTAAAGATATGTGGTATTTTTTCTCTTTGCCATATTAAATTGCTTTCATTTCTCTCTTTTATTTCCTCTAAATTACTTTTATTTTACTCTCCAGAAGATGCATATAGCCAGAGGCTAGCTCTTGAGGTAGTTCTTGAGGCAAAATATACTGGCACTTTTTAATATAGCAAATAAATGCATCAATGCAAAAATTGTGCTGGTATGTGGTGGTGACTATAACCCTGGCTCAAACAAGCATGTGTGTGATACAGGATCTATGGGACTTCATGACAACTCAATAAATGATGTGATTTTCTGAACAGAGTTGCAGCACAGGAGAAAAGACAGCTGCCTTCCAGTGCACCTAGCACCAAAATTTCCTAGAGCCACAGATGAAGTAGAACTAAGAATCTGCCTCTAGTTTTACAATCCATTGCATTCATGTTTTARCATCTGAAAATCAGGACTCAGCTTCTCTTGTGTACCCAGGAACAAAGCGGCCTTAAAGTTGAGTCTGAGAGATGCACAAAGCTCCCTCTTTTCTAGTCTTTTGGACTTACTTTTGATCTTTTGGAAGCTGTCRGATTATAACAGAAAATCTGAAACAACAACAACATCTTCAAGGAGCAGAGAGGTTGCTTGGGATTTCGCAGGAATATCACAGCCCGAGTGCTGCAGAAGTCTCCTGATACAATCACCCTTCATAAGTGTTTTTATGAGAGTAGTTGCGAAGCTATAAAGATGATCCATGGTCACTTCCKGAGTATTAGTATATTGAAATCTCTTGCCAAGAGATAGAAGGGTGAAACATTTTCCAAGGCTGACATAGGTGTGACATGGYTGCCAGAAGAGCAATACACTCCTTCTTCAAATCACTAGAAATGGGAAAAGAATATGATGGTACAATTGTGGTTCAGAAGTCATGAGCACAAAGCAACAGTGGGTCAGTCATGAGGCAGCTTTGTGGCAGAGCAAGGTAAGCATCTCCTTGTCCTGCACCGTCCTTGGCAATCTCCTGGCCCTGATCTGAGGTATTCTACATTCTTTAGTTGGGTGAACTGAATGAGTTTAGAACACCTCTTCACGGGGTCAGACAAGCCCTGRTATAACTTAGGGACAAGGTTTAGCAGGTGTGGTGGTGATGGGTTGACAGTCAGWCTTGATGACCTTGTAGGTCTTTTCCAACCATTAGGATTCTATGATTCCCTGGTGCCAGCCAGAAGAAGGGCCATTGCAGGCAGTGGTTGGATGGATTCAGGCTGTTSTGACGTTAAAGCACAGTGGCTCTTGGTGCCGAGGTTCAGTTAAGGCGTAGAGGGAAGGACATGCAATGAAGCAAAACAGAAAGGTTCCTCCAAGTGRCTAGGAGTTGATCCAGAGTCTTTGGGGATACTTGGGCAGGTGAAGTGGTTAKGCATTAAAAATTATATAAAAATTAATTGTACCATTGTCACATGTGAATTTATTCTTATGGTTTACAGAAGTGAAATTGCTGGGAAGCGTTTTGTTCTGGAAAACACATGGATACCTTCAGGTGAACTTCAGGCCATGGTTTGCAAGCTGTGATTGCAGATGCCTGTCAACTCAAAGGATATTTTTKAACAATCTGAAAGAGTTATTTAAAAGAATGTTTATTGCCAGCAGCTTAAATGAGCTCTGCACAAAACTGCGCTTTTACTGCGAAGATCACATCAAATAAAGAATACAGGGAAAAAAGCGCATTAGAAATAGCAATAAGCCATCAAACAGTTCTGTAATGATTGTAAACATTTGGATTAGACACTAAAATTATATAATCAGACTGTAAAATTATAGAAGTGGCCTTTTAGCTAAAAACATACGACATGGCTGAATAAACCCAGAATTACCTGGGTAAAAAAAGACGCAGACATCTAAATCTGCCATCATTGCTTCCCTTCTAGCTGAGCAGCATCTTGRCGAGAAGGGGGAGCCCGCTACCGGCCTGTGCATTTTTCTGCTGCAAGTTCTTTGGAATGAGAGATCCTCTGACTAGGACACCCCTAATCACAAGGGCTGTGGAAAAGCTCTGGAAAGTTTTCCCAGAATAGACGTGCCAGCTGCAAGTGTCACTGCTAAAATTTACTCTGGCATATGTTGCTTGCTTGGTCTAGGAAGGAGTGCCACAGTTTAGACTTKTATGAAGCTCCTCCAGTAAGAAAGACATGGACCTTACCGGAACAGTAAGCATGTCTACGTAAATTCAGTCCTGTAGGAAACATATCATACAACTTGAATATTCTTTTTGCTAAAAYGTGGAAATATTTCTTGTTAACTCTAATAAGTCCCACAAATTCAATGAGATCTCAGAAAATCGTTTGAGACAGGTTCAAACATTCATATTTCCCTTTGTACAGCATTGACATGAATTTGATCCTCCAAATTTAATTAATGGGATCTGCATGCAGATGTAGAACTTGCATAGAGATATTTGCTGTCTACARATACACGGACGGGAGGTCTACCCACCCTGGGGAGCATTCAGATAGAAGGAGACTGAGCTTGCTGTATTCATAACTCTACAGCAAGGCAGTTTCTCCCATTGTGCCCCTCTGGAAGAGAAAAACACAAACGTGAAAGCTATAGCTGTTCAGTTTTACATCAGTCCATTGCATGACAGTGAGGGTGACAGAGCCCTGGAACAGGCTGCCCAGAGAGGTGGTGGAGTCTCCTTCTCTGGAGAGCTTCAAAACCCGCCTGGACATCACCCTGTGCCACATGCCCTAGGGGACCCTGCGTGTGCAGGGGGGTTGGACTAGATGACCTCTATAGGTCCCTTCCAACCCTAGCCATTCTATGATTCTATGAGTACATTTACTGAGGTAGATAATTACTCCTATAGACTGGTGCAATCYTTGTCACACCAGTACGGACTTTTCATTTAAAGCACACCAGCTAATCAGGTAATTAGCTAATCAGCTAATCAGGACTCCTGTGATTTAGAGCTATTTTACTTAGGATGTGCAAAGAACAAGTTCTGCTGGGACTGTCAAGCCCAGGATCACGGCAGAGGTGAGAGGCTTTTGAGTTCATCTGACCGGAGCACAAAGCACCCCACAGCCCCTTTCTAAGCAGTTTATTGCACATTCACTCTTTCTGGACCAAATTGCATTGCCAGATGTATCTTTCAGGTCTTTGCAATAGGAATTGAACAGTTTCCCTGAGGATGAAAAATTCTGCCTTAAAACAACACAGCATCCAAGCCAAGTGCAAACGTTCCTGTTATCCTGGAGGGGAAAAAAAAAAAAAAAAAAAAAGGAGAGGGGAGGTTGGTTATTGTAGCCCTATAGCGGAATTAATGCTTTGAGTTTGAGCGTGTGACTGATGAGTCCTCAGGCAATAGGCTAATATGTGGGATGGCCGAAGGCCAATGGATTAACAAAAGTCTACAGAGAACAGTCTTAGCACTGCACAAAGAGAGAAATGTGCAAACAGCTCTTAAGCATGCACAACTGGAACAGACCTTCTGGCATTTTTAATGATTTAAGGTTGGATTTATCCTTAGCATATGGACAACATACCACTTAAAAGCRGTGCATGAAAACAAGAGGATGTAGAACATGATATAGGCAAGGAACTATCAAATGGCTATGAAAAGTGAGCCACGAGCTGGATTTACGCTCCCGGGGAGCAGAGTGCTGCTCCGGGCCGTGATTTCCACCCCGCGCTTGCTCGTTCTCCATCGCGCTGCCAGCCCCGGCTAATCCTGCTGTCTGGATGGGGCTGAGCGAGCGCGAGCCCTGGGCAGCGGCGAGACGGGACCCTGGGACTGCACCGGTGGTCAGCGYGGGTCCCAGATGTGATGCCAGCGCCACAGGGCAGCAGCCGGGGCYGGGAAGAAGCCCCTCCTCAGGCCTTGGTCTCAAGCGGAGGAAACACAAGGTTGAGAGCCCCGCGAACGGCCGAGTGCACAACGGACGTTATCGCACAGCTCGGTCCTTCACGCCTCCCCAAAGATGCATTCATCTTGTCACAAGCCAGTTACAGCTACCGTTAACGTATTARCTCAGCTTTTGCAGTTTCCTTTATTGCCCGAGTCCTGCCGTGCCYGTGTTTTTTATCCTTCATATATCTTAATATAACTCACAATAGAGAAAGCTTTTTTTTCCCTTTCTTTTCCTGATCAGAGTGCTTGAAAAGCCAACAGTTTCACTGGACTGCAGTTCCCAGACTGGCCCATGGAGAAACACCTAGTTCAGCACCTAGTCATATGAAACGACAGCTAGGGACACACAGCACTTCCCTTAGCCAAGCTGCTCTTTGCGCAGCCTGGGTTACTAGGGGGCAAAYGTCATCAAAAACATTTGGGAAATCATTGGTCATCAATAAATGAAAATACCTTCCTTTCCACTTTTGAAGGTGAGGAGCAGCTTTGTTCTTCTCGTCTTGTTTTCTCAATGACCTTCAGCATTTTGGAAGGCCCTTTCTCTCCAAATTACCAACAAATATTTGAGTCCAATTATTTGATCAGGTCTCAAGACTACCAAAATGGCTTTCCAGACATTCACATAGAGCTTCTGTGCTATAGTGCCACAATGTCCATACAAGTCAGCCCATAAACGATCCTGGACTCTTAAACTCAGCTGATAACAATAAAGGATCCTCAGCACGTTTTTGCCCCAAGCAGACTTGTCCTGAACAACTCCTTATCCCCTCAAATTTATTTATTTATTTATTTATTTATTTATTTATTTTATTTATTTTATTTATTTATTTATGTCAGCTTGATCTGGGATATAAAAGCCATTTTTCACTTAGAAGCAATGGGACGGTATGAGAAAACAGGCTGCTAATGCTAAAGTCTGACAGGTTTCACTGAAGCACTGGAAGTAACAGACTTGAACAGAATGAAAATAACATGAGTGAGCCTTGAACTTGAAAGGAAAATCTCTTCACATCAAAATTACAATATTATGGCAGATTTCTAAGARCTCGTTTTCCATCACAAGAATCCATCAACCTTCAGAAAACCCCTATGAAAGCAAAAACATTGGAGATTGCAAATTACACTTACCGTGAACTTGGCTGGGCGGGCCTCTGATGATAAACCCTTAGGCTTAGCTCTAAGCACAGGACAGGAACAGCCCAGCTGAAGCAGTCTGGCAGGCATTAGCAGAAAATGAAACAAAACCAAGAGTGCACAAAAAAAMCCCCTAAAAATATCCAACTGAAAGACAAGATATAGGAAAACAGCCTCATAGTCTAACATCTTCCAAAGTTTATTTACAGAACTATTTCAATTTGGCACACAAATGGAAAATGCTAATACAATTTGCTGGGCTAACAGGAAAAATGTCAGAGTGTTACTGGTCCTCTGTGTAAAAAAAGAAACATGAACTATAAATAAGGAAAAGCCAGGGCTGAAAGCAAGTTTATGTGCAAGCAAGTTTATGGGGGGTGAGATGGGGGGCAAGACTTGGCAATACCGTCTGAGCATTCCTGCCTTCTAAGTCCTCCAGTAACCCAGGCTGAAAYACACCACACGAGTTAAGTGTAACACAACACAGATTGGTCGCACTATTGGCACAAGTTGAGCTCTTTAGAACTTAATTTATTGTTTGCTCTTTGCCGTACTTGCTTCTGCTCCCACTGAAAGCAGWGGGAATTCTGCTACCGGCTTTAATAAAATGAGGCCTTTTACATGGAGCCAACGGAGGTTCCTTCAYAAGCAAGGCTCTGTGCTCATGACAGAAATGACAAACGCTTGCAGCAGAACATTGAAACGCTGTTTTCTCCTCCTTTTTAAGATAGTTTAACTCGTACTCACTAGTTCGCCTGCATCTTTTGCTCAGCATTATTACTCCAACAGTCACATCAAATGCTAAGTGCATTTATTTTGTTGGAATCTACCACATTTCTGGTAAGACTAACACCTTAGACCTTAGCCCAAAACACGAATAGTTTTTGGATAAAGTGGACTCTGCAGTTTGCTGCCTTGATGCCCTCCTCCTTGGATTATTTCCACCTCTGAGCTCTCATTTTTCTTGTTCACACGGCATTAAGAAATGAGCAAGGATCASGAAGCAATATGGGAGGATGAGGAAGAGTGGCTACCGATTGCTGGCTCCAGAGAGAGAAGCCCAGAGAGAACTGAGATTAACATTTCCGAACCTCCCTCAGAAAAGCTGCGAGAGCTCCTGGGACACCATGAAGCTGAGGACCCCGACGGCYTCGGGATGAAGGGTGAACGGCAGCAGGGGCTTGGGCGGTGGGAACGCAGCCCCAGCAGGCGCCAGCTCCTCGGCACAGCGGCTGCCACGCAGGACAGGCAGCTCAGGAGTCAGGCGGCCCTCAGGAGCCCTCAGAGCTAACGCAGTCCTGTCTTGGCAAGCCACATCAAAACGAACTCGATATGGATCAGTTTTGCCATCAGCATAGCAGGTTATGAATGAGACTTCGGCAATGTCAAATTTATAATTGTGAAAAGGTTCTAAATCTCCATAATGAAGCACTGAGGAAGGCTCAGCCTGAAACGAAGCCATTCAGGCTTTCCTTGGCTGGAGATTTCCTTTCTCCCATCCTGCTAAAGCTTAAAAATGCAGCGACAAGATTTAACTATGGCTAGTTAAATCTTAACTGTAAAGTTACCTAAACCTTGAAGAAAAASAGAATGGAAACAAACAATAAAGTTTAAAGCAAGAAATGCAAGTGGTCTCTCTTACAATTTCTCTAGCACTGCTGCTTGCTTCTTCCCATCCATTTTTTTGGTTTTCTTCAGAAAACAGACCTATGAAGAGGTAGGGAATTACTAGTGGGGTCAGTACCCTCTAAAAGGTTTTGCTATCAGAGAAATTGCAACTCRGGGATATTACAGGGCTGTTGCATAACTCGAACACATATAACAGGATCCCAAAGATGCTGGGAGACCTGATGTTCTCAATTAATGAGGAAAATCTATAAAAAGCAGAAATGAACCCCAGTGACGAATCCCCTCCACATTTCTGATCTCCAATCACCAACCAGGAAAAGGAAGACAAACCAAC
The DNA here is from genome assembly GCA_003342815.1 of Eudromia elegans. Classification (NCBI taxonomy): domain Eukaryota; kingdom Metazoa; phylum Chordata; class Aves; order Tinamiformes; family Tinamidae; genus Eudromia; species Eudromia elegans. The sequence continues at coordinate 141,004 of PTEX01000091.1, read as the reverse complement.
CAAGAAAGCCTTCTCAGATCAGAATATCAGCACATCAGAAAAATACATCTTCTATGAGCTATTCTAGTATTTGCAAGGACTAAATGAACAAAGCAAAAGCAAATATACAGGACATCACTGGATGATTTCTCAGCTTCACTTACATGGTGAAATTCACAATCCAAGCTCTCTCTGTAACTATTATCAGTATTTTTATGTGGCCTCTGGATGAAAACAGCTTGTGCTTATTTAATTCATCTGTAAAAGTTTGGCAAATACGTTGAACTAGAAATCAGTTAAGTACAATTCTCAATCCTTTTATTTCCATGTCAATTTATTTAGAAAAACATTCATTCAAGGAACGCAAGTTAGGACTCTTGGTACAGTACTAGGTATCATCTATGCTACCAYTCATTCTTTTGAGTTGAATGATTAAAAAAATACATACAGCTTTAGAATAATTTCACTTGCAATTATCTTTATCATAATACCCAAACAAACAACAAACAACTAAAAACCAATGCTAAAACAACACATTCTCTTTCCTTGTTTGCTGCTTGAATGATACAGTTGAAAGATTTTAATTTCTTTAGARAAGACAAACTTTTGTAGGACTCCCCTATGCTGTGCTATTGTTTTAAGCAGCATCCCTAAAAATGGTTTGATGTTCTTTTGTGSAAGAGGCTAGAATGTAAGGAATGTCACAGGCCCTGCAGTGAGATGTCGTGGTATGATTTCCTACCACTCTGTGCACAAACTTCACTCACATCCACACAGCTGAAACCAAACATAGAGTCAAGTGGGGACAGTAAGGTGTTTTAAAACAATGTAAACATGGTCAAAGGAACAGCATATACGGAGTGTTAATATTATACATGCAAATATTCAGGAGCAAGGACACATAAGCACTAAACAAGCACTTCTAAATACTTCCTGGCCTGTGCAAAAGTTGCAATTATTGTAAAACACCACCAGAAGCTGCTCTCCACCAGCAGTCTGACAACATATATATCCGCACTGCTGTGCTTCAGGCTGCACTGGGAGACTCCAAGCACCACCGGGGTCCCAGTGCGGGGAAGCTGCGTGYGCCCAGGCTGTGCAGAAGCAGCTATCCGGGCACCTCGGCTGCACCCCCTTCATTCCTCTTAGCAGGAGTGAGCACGGCCCAGTAAGGGCGCAAAACTGGAAAGTACTGAGCACTACGATCCAGTGCAGTAAAGCATTTCAGGATAGTTTTGTACCTTCTTTCTCTTTTTAGGGAGCAATTAATTAATAATTAATAACAACAGCAAACACTGCTGTTAACTGCTGTATACCGTCAGCTAAGCTGCAAGTACACCCGAGATATGCAATTTTAATCTATTTGCCATTTCTCATGTGAAACAAAGTCTGCCCACAGTTTATGCAATGAATTACACCCAAAATAGAAGTGGTCACACTTCCATGAGAAAAGCTTACGCCCTCTTTCAACCTGAATGCAAACCAAGCACYTCCCAAAAGCTCTTTCTTATTGTCTATTTGAACACTGGGCGTTCACCCTTAGTGAAATGTTCAGGTTTTTATAATAGGCTACTAGGGTTATTTCTCATATCTAAATTTTAACCCATATTGTTTAATTAATAAACAGAAGAGGTGCCTTTTCACTAGGCTTTAAGTCACTTAAAGCAGCCTGAAGGAAAAAAGCCTTGACAAACATCTAAGTACTTCCTCTTCAATGAAATCTGGAAGCTCAACAAGTTTCCAGAATAAATGAGTCCCTTATTTAATAAGGGCTTTTCATTTATTTGTTGAAGCATATAGCAGTTTATTATATTTTAAAAATCAAAGTTGCTTTACTTGTGTATTATCTACACATGTAAAAGCTATTCTTGAACAGCAGCAAGTAACAATTTTGGGGAAAAAAAGGTACAGGAAAAAAAAATCCTACCCACACCAATAGCCTACCAGAACTTTCAGTCTACTTTGCCCATTAAGTTTACAAAATAAAAGTAACTGAAAGTTTATATCTGCAGTTATGTAACATCTGYGGAGGTCCTTTAGGAATGTGAGCACTTGCAGTTAAAGTTAACAGCTTTAAAAGAGGTAGGGCAGGCACTACTGTCGATGCGGTGCCCTCCTTTTATTCATAACAGCAATAGACAAAAAAATAAGATGAGTAATTAAGATACTTACCAGAAGAACATGAATTYGGTTTAAAAAGTCTTTGCTTATATTAAGTAAAACACAAATGGAAAATTTGTCATTTGATATCAAAGGGGTTCTGTTCKGTGTATACAGGACTCAGTTCTACAAAACTTCACTGAACAATGCTGTCACCTTGCTGTACTTCAAATGCCACCTACTCTTCAAAATTGCTTAAACTAAATTTAAAATTAAAAGGCAAATGGCTTCATGCACTGTGCTAGTTTCTGTAAGTCAAGCAAGCACTGACTGCTGAGGATGACTCTAGAGCTATCTGCAGAAATGAATGCTCCTTAAGATAGGAGACTAAGGTCATTCTCKGGCTCTAGAAAAATTGCTGGTTTCTATCTCATATTGTAAATAAAAACAATCAACCAACTCACTCTTGCCACCAAACTCATTCCTTATGACTTTGCTCAATGATAAGAAAATAGTGAAACGAGAGGCTGCTTCTACAGGTACAGACATCAAATGATGAACAAGATCTATGTTAGAGAAAAATCTGGCATGCACCTTCAACACTGTACACAAATATCAAAGAATTTCAACAAGAATTAATTGTTAAAAACTATACAAGGAAGCATTACCTTCTTTTAAAATGGCATATGGAAATAATTACACTGATTAAYAAAACATATTATTCACAACTTGTCWGAACTAAACTGGTTTACATCTTCAGGAAAATGCCAAAATAGTACAGAACATTTCTTTTTTATTCTTCTCTTAAAAAGCAGAAGGAGTGCCACTCTGTCAAAGATAAACTGTTGCTGTATCTAAATTTGTGTCAGTCTTCTTGTGCTTTCTGTTCAGGGGACATAGAACATAGGGTCATATTTCCTGCTAAATTGTTTACAGTAATCAAATGGTTATATAAAACATTCTCTATTCATTCTCATTTTCTCTACTTAATTCATTATGGAGCTACTAAAACTACACTAACAAGGTGTAAAAGGTTCAAATAAATTCCTGTGAGAACTACTTTGGTTATTTTATGAACCARTTTGCATTTTCTTTTCCTTATGTTCCCAAATATATACTGTATCTTGAGTATAAGAACTGCAAGAAAACAGTCTAAAAAATAAGACATGGAAACTGAGGTGCAAGGAGGTCAGCCACCTTTCTACTTCCATTTTTTTTTTTGTTTTTATTTTTTAATATCACCGCTCAAGCAACCCAATGTGCTCTACAGTTCCCGAACCCACACCAAATTGCTTTGTCTTGCTGTGCATCTTTCCCTGCGGGTTCTCACACCGGCTTCTTCAGACGGAGCATCTGGAGAGTACAAAAGCATTACTTGTACTTTTCCACCAGCTGAGTTTATTTGTGTGATGTTTTTTCCAGATTTGGAAGTTTTTCAATCAGTGCTTTATGGTCCAYGTTGATACTGGCTATAAGTCCTCCCTCATTGCCATCTGAGCCAGTGTAACTAATTTCTTCACCAGACAGGGTAGTCATATGGCCACCCAATGCTCTCAGCACAGCATTTCCGGCACATATGTCCCACTTCTTAATATAAGTGACATGAATATACACATCAGCTTCTTCTTGATTCTTTTCAGGCACATCAAGGAGAGCCAACACTTTGTAACCTATAGGGGAAAAAAAAGGCATCAGTAACACGAGTTATCAAAACACCAAGCTTCCAATTCCTCACAAAAAAATTGTCATCTCCTCTGAGCGAATCTAAACAMATTTTCTTGTGATAGCAGAGGAAAAACAGAGCTTCCTTTTAGAAAGTTTAGTGAGTAAGACCATGCCAGAACTATTCACCTATGCATGATCTTATAGATGAAAYTTTCTAAAAGCAAGCTCTGGTTTTCCTATTAAAGATATGGAAAGAGATACGTCTGTAAAATTGAAATTTTCCATGGATTTTACCATGCAGTTACTGCTTCACATTGGTGCCTTGTATWTTTGCATTCTGGCAATAGCCTGTGCAAAGATAAGTTTTAGTTTAAAAAACAAACAAACAAAAACYRTACTACTAGTTWATTAGCAGCCAACAGATTCCTCATGCGATTCGATACTTGGCCACACAGCCCTTTTTCCTGCACAAACACACCAGTGCCTTCAGTGAACACACATTAGTGCACTTAGTGAAAGGACCAAAATAMTACTGCCGGTCTGAGATTAGATTTAAATACTGAATAACCTGTGAATAGCTTGAAATGTGAACTAGGGGGTTATGTAAAGTGTTCCTCATGCCAAGCACTTGCTTGTTGAGGCATGAACAACAAAAGGTAAGAAGAAAAATGGGACATGCTGCGGCAACATCCTTTTGCCTAGTACGTGCTGCCCACTTAACCCAGTTGGAAACAACGTAAGGGATAAGATGCTTAAGGAACCAAACCTGCTCCACCAGCGGGGATTATCACAGTTTTGTTTCCAAATGTCTGCCGTGCAACCTGCTCAACTTTTCCTGCATGAGAACGGGATACAATAATCCTTGGAGTTTTCTCATTGTAGGACGAACGAGCTTTTATATTTGATCCGCCATCCACCATCGCCCAGGCTACAACAGAAACAAGTTCTGGTAAGCTTTATAAAAGGCAATCTCTGCTGTTAATGGTAAAGCTAGAAAGCTACATATCCCATGAAATTAAAGTGCTGCTTCTGAATTAACTTCCCTCCCCACCGCAAGATACAATCGTGAAAGTTGGGGCTGAGAGAGGAAGCCTGTAGATGGATGAGAAGAAGAAATAGGGGCCCACACAGACAACCACTTTTGTACATTATTCCATGCCTGGCTATTCCCATGTAAGAATTAAAGCAAAACTAACAAACCACACACTAAGAGGAGAAAACCCCAAGTAGTAATATTTAGAACATGCAATTGTAAAAAAGAAAGTTAACAGAGTGACTTTGAGCCCAAAAGATATCCAATATTTCCCTAAACAACTTTGTTTTAAAAACCAAATAACCCCACTTTCCCTCAAAGCAGGTAGAAAAAATATTATTTAAGGCATTTTGTTCAGAAGGACCGTAACAGCAAGGAAAGATGAAAATATTTTACAAAGTGTGTTTTGGAGGACTGGATTTAAAATACACAACCTCTTGTTTTATTATGAGGTTCAAMGCTTAACTTGGTAGGCGGCATCCCCCAACCATTAATTTGACACTTACTTAGCAGCGTAACCAGCAATTTCATCTCACTAGAGGGCCAGACTATACAGAAACAGACTAAGCTATGTGTAACAACAACACTGAGTGCCCTTCCTGTTTTGTGGGGTACTATCAGGAACAATCTACCGACAACATATCGGTATTTCCAGCCTGGGAAGTGAATATTCTTCATGAGGAATGACAGACTTCTTGTACTGCATCTGCTACCATGTCTGGTGATGTCAGATTATTACTATTAAAGGAGATAAATTCTCATAATTACTACCTTCTAAAAGTTTCTTCAGATATAAAATGATACTTAGAGTATATGTTTCAAAAAGATTAATATACTTAAAGAATATCAAAACACAGCACATATTAAAATAATGGGGATTTAAGCCATTATTTAGAGAGAGCAGAGTATTCAGCATAAAATGTTGAATGCTCAGTAGGCAAAAAGAAAAACAAAGTCAACAAAAAATACATTTAATTAAACATTCTTAGATCCCTTATCAGAGCTAACTTCACAACTCTAGAGGTCACTATTGCCTAAGGGGAAAAATGACAATAGAAACTCTAGTTTCATAAGATGTGAATACTAAAACAACTTTGAATCGTTCAGAAGCATTGTATATATGTTGTCAATCTAACAGCCGTCCTCACTGACACATTATTACTATGAAAGGATTAATCGTGTCAGGCTCATGAACTCTAAAGCATATCGGTCAGTCAGCAAGGCTACAAGGAACAGTCTTTCCAGGAATTTATACACAATTATCATTAATATCTTTATCTGCTTTTGTTATTTGTACTGAACAAACAGCAGCTCTTGGACGCAATTTCACAGACCCAAGTATTTCTACTGAATGAGTTGGATGAGAAAAGCAATATTCTGTTAAAGAGTAATAACATACAAAAGTCAATCGTAGTTTTCCAAAGGAAAAGTAATGTGTTACTTAGACCTAGCTCCTGTAGACACATGCACCATCCTTTTCTCTGTAAAAATTCTGGAAGGCAAAAATGCCATCTAAACCACGAGTAGCAGTAGTGGAAAGGTAAGACTTTCTTGAGTCCATCAGTAAAAAACGGTTTAGGGTCTCTAATGTCAGACCTAAATCAAMAAGTATTTTGTGTTTATTTGGAATCTTTCATAATAGATTTTCCTTACTAGAGCATTTAATTTAGATTTRTGACTGACTATATAGCTTTCTTAGGGAGTGAAGAGGATGAGGCCAGCCCCTTTTCAGTGGTRGCCAGTGCCATGACAAGACAAAAAGGCCACAAACTGAGGCACCAAAAGTTCCACAGGAACTTAAGGAAAAAWTTCTAAACAGTGAGGTTGACAGAGCACTGAAACTGGTTGCCAAGAGAGATTGTGGAGTCTCCTTCTCTGGAGATCTTCCAAACCTGCTTGGACACAATCCTGTGCCATGTGCTCCAGGTGATTCTGAGGGTGCAGAGAGGTTAAACTAGATGATCTCCAAAGGTCCCTTCCAATCTTAATGATTCTATGATGATGATGTTGAAAAGGCCAGCATGTGGGATTTTCTTTTTTTTGGTTTAAGTACTCTGTTGAAGAGACCTTAATTGTCAAATACTTTTCCAGATTTTTTTTGATGCATTTTTATGCTACACATAAAAAMCATTTTCCATTCTGACTTTACAGTMTAGAACAAATTTCTCACCCTGAGGTCTACAATATCRTTAGTTTGCATCAGGTTTATTTTTAATTTATGGCTACAGGTGTTCCATCAAACATCAAATTTTGATTAGCATTATCATTGAAGATACTAGTAATATTTAAAATTATAAAAGTACCTGTATATGCTGAGAAAGGTTTGTGTATCACTCCTATTACAGGTTTGCCATCTACAGCCACACAAACCATTGTCGTGACATACTGTCGAAGATCCTCTGTGGGCAAAATGAGGAAATAAAGACATTCACAATCAGATGTGAAGATCAAAAAAGAAAAAGGACCCAAGAAAGACATGTTGTTCTTTGAAAAACTAGCTGTCATTCCAAATTCCACTTTTTACAATTATGCAACTTTTCTGCATCTTCAATTCATCCTCCAGTCATGAAAAGACTTAAAAGACTTTCTACATTTTTAGTTAATTCTTCCTCTTACACAGATATATCCTATACTCTTACCAGATCRAACATAAAGAAGATGTAAACATTACAAAAGGAGAAGACTAAATTTTATATATAAAGATATACAGATATAGACATAGATATAAAAAAAAATCCTTTGTATGTCAAGTATAATATTCTTTTATCCTTTCCTTTAGGGTAACAAAGAATATTCCGAGATATTTAGTACTGCCACAATAGCAACTACAAATAGGCAATGAAATGTGTAACCCCAGCTAAAYCCATAAATGACAGTTACCATTTGTTTTAGTAATAACTTAGCTACAAGGAACGTTGAAGTAATTTCAGAGTTGGCAATAGGAAAGTAAATGCTAGGCTGTGACTACTATAGAAGTTTCTTTTTACAGGCTCCTCAGACAAAGTACACTAGCTTTGATATAGCAAGTATACAGTATATATGCAATATACTTCAGCAAGAGTTGCCATTCTGAATACTATTTTGTCTCCAGTACAAAAGGCAGAYATCAGTATCACATACATGAATTGACATCAAGAATCAGCTACCTGTGTATTCTTGTGTAGCATCTAATGGATCAATCCAGACAGTAACACTTTCTGCTGGAACCTCTTTAGACTGCACTATTTTCTTAATATCTTCAGGAATACTACGATCCCAAGAGACTGTTTCCTGTTCAGYTGCATCAACATGTTCTTCAGAATTTATCTGTAAGACAACAAAAGTGGATTCATTAACTCAACAAATGCTGTAACTGAGGTACTTGGAAAATGAAAGGTTTGTTCGTATCTTTGTTTTCTCCTTTTACCTCAAGCTAGAACAGTATGAATTGGTCATTTTCTGCAGCTGATAAGCTCTTAACATCACAGGGCAAGCAATAAAAAAACTAGAATTCTATATTTTGCCTACTGAATATTCTCATGGTATGAACTGCGTTTTTAAAATCAAACAGTAAACACAGTTACTTCAAGGATCACAGGAGAACATTTCACCCTGGATAATAATCAAAAGGTATACAGACATAGTCACAGTCCAACACTGCAAACAATGCTGTATCATATATATATATATGCATGCAAATGTGCAACTACTTCTCTAATAAATAGTTTAAAAACTGTGGCATAACACAGAGAAGTGGGAATCCTAGATACCATTCCTGCTTCTGGAATTGAACTATGACCTGTTTTAAACAGCTCAACTGGATGTAACCTTTATACAACTGTCTAATGTATTTTATTTCATAAACAAGTTAATGGCATTCCACACCTACTTCTAGGGTACRTTAGGCTGAGAATCTAAGGTGGCCTGTGAGGAATATTTACAAACAGCAGACATATTTAGGGTTATTGTAGACTATCTTCATGAATTTTATTCTGGACTAGAGAGGATTTAGGTCTGTAGAACTGAAGAAGAATTTGGTAGATCAATGGAATACCTGGTCCCATTCTGTTCTGAACTGAGRAACATTCTGCTAAACCCAGTACAACTTAATTTTGACTGTAAAGTTATTGTTAGATCATGAGAGATGTCATTATCACACAATATTGTGCATAACAATCTCTCAGGTCGTATCATATACATCATATAACCTCACAGGAGAAATTATTGGGTAAATGAGGGTCAACTCTCTAAAACAGACTAGAATCCCAGCTTACTACCACTACAGGTGTGGCTTTAAGGAGGGTTGCAATGCACTCAGAAATAAGTAGCACTAGCAAGCATTTAGGTAAATGCATCCCATGTACTTTTATCAACTCAGTTATATTAAGAGCCCAGCATTTCTACACTCCTTCCACTAACAATAAAAGGAAGGTGTTGCTACCGCACCTCACAAGCTTTAGCTTAAGTGAACCCTCAGAAATGCCTCGCTCCATCAGTTTCTCAGCTACAGCCCAGGGAAAGCAGAAGATTTGTGTGGGATGCAACACCTACAGTCTTGAAGCACCTACTTGCCTCTACCCACTGCAGATGTAGTCTGGACTATTAGCTCAGACCCAGATATCTGACTATTGGAGCAGACAAATCTCAGCTGACTAAAATAACTTCTGTTGTTACTATAGATGTTGTAGGCACATGATACTAAAATGATCACACTAAGTTTGATTATTTCAGACTTTGACGCAACAAGGTATTTAGATGCTTTACTCCATGACATGAAAAGACATCACTCACTTCAGCTGTAATCAATTATTAGCAAAGRATGAAGGGTCATCTGCTCCAAGAGAATTCAGAGAAAAAAAAGAAAAAAAAGGAAACAAGCAGAACCACAGCAACTCCATCCTGGCTGCCATTTGATACAAAAGCAGCATTTGAAGTGCTGTATGTCAACCACAGAGCCCTTGATGTTGCTTTGACATTTACAAATTAAACATCTGTCACTGTACAATAAACCTGCTGATTGTGTTTTCCTCTAGGGAAAACAGGCCCACAAAGTGAACAAGACAAGTTTCACGGACTTGGCARTCTCAACACAAGCTCCAGGCATTTTTTAATTCCAGAATAGCAAATAACCCACCAGCATATGCCATCCTTTTCCTCAACAGCATTCCAAAACACTACAAGGTCAGAACCAACCCTCAAAAGGAAAAGTCTCCTGTTAAACCTATTGTTACATAGCACAATCTTAAAGGTTTCCAGAAAAAGATCTATATGCACAAATTGTCTTTATATTGCATAATAACAGCAGCAATACTACCAGTATTACAATCTGCATAATACTACCAATATTGCCCTCTGTGCTATCAGTATTACTATGTACAGAGAGCAGAAATACAGTTGCAGAGATCCCATGACATTGATCTCATTCTCTGGTCTCTTCCTTTGAAGGGCACCTGGAAAAAAAATCAATTGCATCACTAGTTCTTCCATTCAAATTACCATTTACTCCATAGTCCTAGCTGCATATCCTAAAAATCACAGGTCAGGTTAAAAGTCAGCAATAAAAGCATGCTGCTTTTATTAATTATTAGGAAAATGTATTATGGGTTCTGCAAAATATATTTGGRATTCTGCAAGACACAGTAGCCTGAAGAGAGTGTCAGCAACCTTTAACACTGGAAACTTCCTTTCTTTAAGCAAGTGAACATCCAGGAAGATGTACCTGTGGGTTAAATGCAGTGGCATGTTTGCTGCTTACGGTTCAGCTCCTACTCATTTGCAGAAGTCTCTGCAGGCTGTGATCTTACAYTTCAGCCCTTTCTGAAGATATGTGGCATGCAGCTGACTCTATGCCCAGATCCTCGCTCAGAAACAAGGAACAGTTATGAGAGCTAAAGAAACACAATATGAACTGCTTTAGTGAATGAAGCTTGTTCCAGCAAGACGCTCCCAGGCAATTAAACTGCTACTTCAGTGCAATTACAAAGTTGTAAATGCGCCTACTTGCTACCACACACATAACACTGCCTCCTCCTAAAGCTTTTAGTGAAACAGATTTAGACAGGAACCCATCCTGCAAGAATTTGAGACAACGAGCAGAGAAGTAAACAGCTCTTTAGAGTCATCCCCTTAATAGCTTCATGTTGCAAAAGTCAGTCTCTCGATTTCTGYATTTTGCCCACTGATACTTGAGATAAACACCTCTCAGCAATCTTCCCCAAGCATACACAGAGAAAAAGCCCTCCTCACAAAAAAAACCGCAGCAAATGTAGAGATTTATTAAAAAAATATGTAAAATGCTAAACGGACTTGCACTGAAAAGTCAACAAAAATCACTTTTATACGGGAGRCCACCCAACAGCATTTCTCAAGTTCAGGACTTGCCCAGGAGGAGCRGGTCTCTCTTAGGAATGTCTCCGTGAATGAGGTGAATTGTTCACCGGGGCGGTGGTGGCGGCCGCAGAGCTTCGGTGGCAACGCGAGGCCAGAAYAAGCTGCGCATTCTGCAGCCCTGAAGCCAGGCCAGGCCTCACGGACCTGGGGCTTTAAACCCTGAGGGCTGCTCGAGAACAGGCAGGCAGCTCAGAGCTGAACCGCAAACCCTGTGCGGACAGATGGGGCGATGCGACCAGCCAGCTCCGGTGCGGCTGACACCGCGAGCCGAGGGAACCTCCCGCTGGCTCTCCATCCACGTGGGGCTGCTCCCCACAAACCCTGCGACACACTACCTGGCTGGCCGGCGCAGTGAACAAATTCAGGATTTTGAAAGAGCACAGCCATAGTTTTGTATGGGAATGCACGCGTTAAAGAGACAGTGGACAGAAAGTAAAAGCCAAAGAATCCAGAGTTTTCTGTTCCAATATTTAAGAGAAGTGTTTAACACTTCATAAAGTAATTTTACTAGTCAAAGCTTCCAGGTTTACCCAATACATAGGCATCTTTAAAGACAGTTTTTCTTTTGAAAGGRTTTTTAGCCAGCTTTTCCTTCTTCCTTTACCACTAAATACAACACATACATACACAAAAAAGCTTTTATAGGTGATTTTCATGCCTTTGAAAAAGGCTGTACTTGCTACAATCCCTTTTACAAAGACTTTAAGTAGGGCAGATTTTGTTATGAAAGAGATTACAAATCTATCCTAAAAACCAYGCCTGTATCATTTTGGCTTTCATTTAAAATGGAAGTATCAACTACCTCTCTAAYAATGCCACACATTTTCATGGGGACAGAAGTCCAGCTGGATAGAAGTTCTACAGTTTCTTCTAGTCTCAGCTCCATCTTCATTTACTCAAATGACAGTGGGAAGTGACCTATGAATGACTAGGATGACCTCATGGGCAAGCAGGAACAWGGACTAAAACAAGGGTCAAAAAGCTCAATCAGTGTTCATCAAATTTTCATTACTTGGGTTTAGTCACTAGGCCAGCTGTGAGTGAAACTAAAGGTTTTCATATATAGTAAAAACATATCGGATACTTACAATTAATACAAATTGGTGAAAGTGATAAAGACAAAAATTCAACACACACTCAAAAATTCAMAAAACAAAACTGCATGAATCAAAGAATTCATGCAATGTCCAAAAGTAATCAGTTTAAACAACTAAAAAATAAAAATATTGACAGTAAGAAAGCCACTCATTGGCTATCTACCAGTCATTTCAATAGACAGCAAAATTCACAGTTGCAGTTCTGCGCAAACGTAAGCATGCACATTTAATAAAAAGAAACAGATGAGTGGCATGTCACAAGGGATTCTTGATACTACTTTTCATTTTCTGAAAACAGCCAAATAAGTCTAGTTTAGATATATATCAATATAATAACTTGGGAAACTTTCACATTGCTTGTGATTCACTTCATTAATAAGAAATTTAAAACTCCAGACACTCAACAGGCAGATTAAACACCCCCAGTACACACAAGTCAATTGAACTACTTGTAATTACATCTGAAAAGATAACCAGAGAATGCAGTACCRTAAAGTTAAGGGCTTTGATTTCAGAAGGCCAACATAAATCACATAACATCAATTAAAACCCACACTAAAAGCTGTTGTCTATAGACAACATCTGTTAATGAGACTTCAGATTAATACACACGCTTCTTGTTTGACTTAGAAACTTGTTGGCAGCTGTTAAAATTATAAGCGTCAAACATGTTAATTTTGTTAAAAAACATAAGAAGGGTGGATGATGTTCTCTGCACAAACAAAGGTTATGAAACTTATTCTGCATCACTAAAATCCTTGTGAAGTTTTTAAGGAGCACTCTGATTTTTAAACCTAATCCTTAACAGATCTCTCTTTCCAAATTAATCATTACCAGATGCAGAGTCTGTCATTCTAGTTGCAAGTCCAATTTCTTTAAATACATTAGGCAGCATTGTGGTGAGAAGTCTACAAACAGCAGATTTAATTTAGGTAGCTTGGGAAAGAAGTGCTTCAAGACACTAGTTCTCAGAAGGTGGATTTAAAAGAAAATCTTGTTAAAAGGACAACTGAAAAGTTCTTAAATTTCCATTTCAAACACTGATGACMGATTTCAAGCCTGCTATGCACACAGACAGGAATAAAAGATATTCCTCTATTCTATACATACATYAGGGAAGAAAAAGGCACATAGGTAGCACAACCATAGCATAGACATCACTGTTGTGGTCCAARACAAGCTGAAATGCAAAACAGAGCACCGCGAGGAAAGCACAGTGCAAATACATTCAAGCAAGAAAGATTAAGTCTACATCTTGTGGAAATAAATCCATGYTATTAATCTATGTTATTTTGGGAAGCAAAACAGGGATTTAGAATTGTGGGGGCCATTGTAAAGCAGCATCTTCATAGTCTGAGGACACAGGGACTTAAGTCAAAGTCCTGGCTTAAGGAGTCCACCCCAGCCCTGTCAATCATTCCAACCTTGTGCTTAAGTGCGCTGTCAAATGAACTGGYACAGCTTGTTTGTAGGGCCATACTATGCACTGCATAAGGATTACTCATAGATATACATATATTTACTTAAGCTTGGAGGCATTCAAGTATCAGCTAAMAACACTAACTCCTGGAAAAAAAAGAGCATAAGATCACGTGAGCAACACAAAGACCCCAAGTTGTGGTACTGGGACACTTCAAAGACAGAAGTTTTGAGCAAAGGGCCACAAATAGTCCTCCTGAAGCAGCTCTAATCTTGGATTCAGAAACGGCTTCCCAAAGCCCCTTTTCTCTCCTTTCCGATTCCTCAACTGGGAAATCTAACTCTTCCATCTCATGCTAATAATGAGATCTCAACAGGAGCTCTGCTTCASACAGACTGCTTGTACATCTTCCTTTACTAAGCCAAGCAGCACCGTACAGGAAAGATGGTAAAGTCAAAACTGTGCAGCAACATGAGCTTAGTTTGGTCAAGTAGCTTCTTCCAGTTATTTTTAAAGACTGTAACTATTCTTAGAGAATAAAGAATGAATTATATTCTTTACATTAAAAAGCAGATTTTATTACTTTTGGGGGAAGGAGAGTGGTTGTTGCTGGCTGGGGCATCTGGCCTCAGCTTAGAAGTTGAAATATCCCTGTTATGACCACAATGATGTGAATAAACGAGCATTTGGGCTGAGTTTCCTCTTGAAATTCTTTGCATTCTTTGTTTGATATTTTATTTAAGAAATCCTTAGATAGTAGCATCATGAACAAGAGAAGAGGATTTTTTTATTCAACTTCAGCAATGTTTTCTATTCTGGAATGTCCCTTTGCACTTAGAAAAAATGCTGCATGTAAAAGCATGATGCCTCTTACAACATAGGGTRCAGTCATACAGCTTCACATGAAAAGTGTCTCAGGAAAACCATTTTAGTCCTCCCAAACTCTGAACAGGCAATACTGTAATGTGAGCTCGGGGATGAAAGTCTGAAGTTTGGGCAGCAACCAAGGCACATCAAAATGCGAGRCTCCATGAGGACACTGAAGAGCAAGAGCCACTGAAGGACAGKAAAATTCTGCAAAAAATGTAGCTTTCCCTTGACAGATACAATTTTCAAAACAGAGCCTTCATAATTTTTCTGTTGAGGAATGTTCAGCATTTCAGGTTTATTTCAAATGCTGAACCACCTGTTTTTTTTCTTTAAGATATCCTTCCTATGCAATGCTTTTTTTACACATCACTTGAAAATAGGCCYGAGGAACATCCAAATCAGTCACTGAAAAAAGAAAAAAACCCAAAAACTATGCTATATTTTCTTTCAGCCTGTCCAAGAAAAGCATGAGATGATTACCTTTCAAACCTGTAAGATGTACTTGTGCTGTTAGTTAGCTTTCCATCAGTCTCAAATAATTTCAGTCTCTTACGTCCTTAACCTACTATGAAGTTCTCATTCACTACAGACAAAGCCTAAGTGGACAGAAAAGGAAAAGCACCCAGGTTTGGTCCTRGTTTGGGTGCAACGGTAAGTGTTGCACACAGTTTTTGGGAGTGGGTGTGAGCTTGGGGTGCCCTACACCTCTAAAAGACACCTGAATTCATTGCGCCCCATAGGCAGCAAGGCACAGGGCGAGCCAGCTCCGCGCCTGGGGACGCAGATGAGCCGAGAGGAGCGAGCAGGGAGCTCCGGCACCCCCACTGCATCCAGTGTCAAACTCAACCGGCCCTCCCCACTCCTGGCGCCCTCAGTAAGGCACAGCAGAAAGGATAAGCAAAGAAAATAACTGAACAGCATGTTAGCTTTAGCATCATGAACACATACAAAATTGATACTATTRAGTTCCATTTAACCTTAGCCAGATAAATCATATTTCACAGCTGCATTTCCCACCTTTTGGGGGTTTTTTGGCCTCCTACACGTGTCAAACCCCTCACACAGTTCTGCCTGCACCCGCTCCTGCTCCTTTCTTCCCTGCCTCCTAGTTCCACGCCCGGAGCCCCGGCAGCACCGGCCCGGCGCTGTTCGCAGCGCGGCCCCGGCACGGCGTCAGGGCGCGCGGGCAGGAAACGCTTCCCGCGCCCGGCTGCACAACCCAAACGCGACACGTGTCCCTGCAAACGGCTCGCGAGAAGCCTCGCGCCCTCACGGCGCTGGAGGAGAGCGGCGGGCAGCGCCTGGCGGCCCCGCTTCGGGGCGCCGAGGCTGAACTCGGCGATGCGACGCGCCCGGGCCTGGAGGGCGCCCCGCGCCGCGGCCGGCACGCACCTGCACGCCGGGGAAGGCGGCCCGCAGCAGGTGGAACATGCGGCGGTTGGAGAGCAGGTCGCCGCTCGTGAGCTTCTCCTCGGCGCCCTCGCGCGTCTTGCCCTTGGCCTGCTCGTGGAGGTCGTCGCCCTCGCGGACGCGCCGCACCTCCGCGCCGCCGCGCGCCGCCGCCTCCAGGCACACGGCGAGCAGCTCGCGCAGGTCCACGGCGCCCGCGCCGCCGCGCGCCGCCTCCGGCTCGCCCAGCACGAAGGCGGCGAAGCGGCCGGCCAGGAAGCCGGAGTAGAGGTGGTAGAGGACGCCCAGCCCCAGCAGGCAGAACACGGCCATGCCGAGGGGCGACAGGCGGATCCCCATGGGGGCCATTGCCGCACGGGGCGCGGGCACGAGGGCGGGCGGGCGGCCTGCGGCGCTCACCGCGGCCCCATGGCGGCCGTCGTCGTCCCCCTTCCCCTGCGGCGTCTCCAGCAGCTCCTGCCGGCGCGGCCGCGGCTCCGGCTCCACGCTCGGCGGCGGCTCCGCGTGTGTATCCGGGTTAGGCGGGGGCGGAGCCGCGCACTGAGCATGTCCCGCCGGCGGCGCCGCGGCGCGGCTAGCCGTCCTCTTCTCCC
Source organism: Eudromia elegans (assembly GCA_003342815.1). Lineage (NCBI taxonomy): Eukaryota > Metazoa > Chordata > Aves > Tinamiformes > Tinamidae > Eudromia > Eudromia elegans. The sequence goes on along the minus strand of PTEX01000091.1, from coordinate 124,468 downwards.
CGTATATTTTTTATTAATCTCAAGGGGTTTTATTAAGCTTAAAGGTTCCATGCCGCAGCGGCGCTTTGAAGCCTCGTTATTTGAGGCTCGGCGGCTCTGAGCTGCTCTTCTCCTCTCCCGGTGTTGTCGCTTGCCGGGGATCCCGGCGCCGGGCCGGGCCGGGCCGGGCCCTGCCCTGCCGCAGGGCCGCAGCGCTGCCGCCTCCTGCGCGCCGGGCCCCTTCCAGGCCCCAAAATGAGACTAATCCAACCGTATTATGTCCCTTGTCTTAATTTATACCTTGTCTCTGCACTCAGGTAATCTGGGGAGGTGCGAAGCCACCTGCTTGTGCCTAGAGCAGACATCTGTGGTGGAAACCAGCAATATACACCGTCTTCTTCTGTTTTCCAATTGCCTCTAGTCATTTTGAGCAAAGGAAATCAGAAACAGAAGGGCTAAATTAGCATAGCGGTGTTTGAACTAATTAGGTGTGCCTTTATTGCAGCGGTGTTCTAGCTTGTTGGTAGCAGATTGGAGAAACAAGCTCTGCTAAACTTGGGTAATGACTCTGAGTAAAATAATTATTTGAAATCATGCAATATAACTGTTTTCCCAGGATCTTGTGTTTTACTTCTTTTTAAATAATGTGAAATGTAGGCAATGGAGATTGTGGAAACTAGGAAAGATCAAAGTTAACATTGCCCCTGCAAATTAAAATTGCCCTATTATCTCCCTCTTTGAATCTTAATTAAATCTTCAATTAACGTGTTTGCATACTGTGTCCTGCAGGATCACGCCCTCTCTTAAGTGTATGGGTATGTGCAAGGACTACAAATGAAACAAAGGATTGTAGGAAGAGAAAGGATTGGATCAGAAATGGGTTTCAAAGGAGCTGGATTGTATTCTTAGCTGTGCTAGGATTTAACTTTCTGTGTTATTAGGCAAGGCAATAGAGACGACGACAACAACAACGTCCATGTTTTCCAGCCTTTCATTCTCTTTAAGATACAGGGTCTTTTTCTGTGTGATTGCTTCTCTGGCAGGAGAAGGGCTTGAAAGGATATGCTGCTTATTTCTTCAGCATCAGCTTCATGATTTCATACACTAATAATTAATGGTAATAAACTATGCAGCAACTCAGGGCTGGTGTTAGAAAAGAGTAGTCTTGTGCCTGTAACGAGCACTGCGCGTGAGGTTTACGGAACAGGCGTGCTTGTAGTTAGTTCCCTTTTGAAAAGTGCTGGGCAAAGTAGCTGTTCGGCGCAGTGCTGTCACTAACAGTTTGTGTGTGTTCGGTGAACAGGASTTTTGAACTTCCAGTGGAAGAATCCCAGGATAAGGAAAACCTCCTGTTACTTTAAATTGCGGCTTTCTGGGCTGGTTTCTTTGCTTTCCTTTGAAAGGAAGTAAAATGCTGTGCTTTTTAACCCATTGAAGTTTGTGGAGACTTTATGGAGAAATTTATTATTTGCTACTAAAATTTCTATGCCTACTTTTCAGGGATGGTAAATATAGACAGTAGTGTAAACTGTGAGGATGACGACGTACAGAGAGCTCTTTATTTCAGTGTTACCTTGTGTACTATTTCTGCTAGGTTTCAGAATACAAAYGTTGACATTTTTCAGACTGCAAATATGGGATAAAATGACATAACACGTTGACAATATGCTAGCATCTTTTTTCTCCATAACAAGCTTATTCTACATTACAGTTYTGCAATTTTTACAGGTATTACAGGTATTATTTTCAAAGAGTTTTAGTCCAACACCTCTCATACTATTTTCCCAAGATCCTAGACTGGATTCTGCATGGTTATCCAGGATGCTGCTGACTTCCCCTGGGCTCCAGAACAGCACAGAGGTCTTTGCACAGTGCTTCTAGCAGGTGGGATTAAGGGAGTTTATGTGGAGTTTTGTTACTGGATTTAATTTATAACGTGGATTTCCAGAGACTACAAGATAGGTCAAAACTCAAAATAAGCTTTAAAAAAAAGATTTGATTTATTTCTAGCAATGGGAATTTTATCATTTCCATCGGGTGGAGCAGAGGTAAAATTCTAAAGGAATTCCTTTTGAAAATAAAAACAGTTCTTTTTGACAAACTTRAAAAAAAATTTGCTTGAATGAAGCCACCTTTCTCAGCAAACATATTTGTGCTTTTTGCGTAAAAGTTACAYGCATCATAGAAAGAGTGGTGAAGCCTTGAAACAGGCTGCCCGGGAAAGTCATGGAGGCACCATCCCTGGCAGTGTTCAACAAACGGGTAGATRAGGCACTTAGGGACATGGTATAGCAGGCAGGGTGGTGATGGGGTCATGGTTGGACGTGATGATCCTGAAGGTCTTTTCCAATTGTAAGGATTGTGATTCTTACATTCTGTGATCTCTAAAGTATTCCTTAACTGCTCCCTCCCTTCCAGAAAAAAAAGAGGAAAAAAAAAAAAGTGTCCCAACCTGGATGGAAGCTGAGGATACAAATCCAAAGATGTATGTATTTATATGGGAACCATGTCAGTTGTCATGTTAGGAGTCAGCTTCTTTTTAAGGCAACACTGACCTTAATGAGTGAAACATGCGGATGTGCTGAAAGAAATGTGCCCTTTAGCCTCTCACATGAGCAGCCRTTTCAGAAGGGCTTGGCAGAACTTCTTACACAGGATGCTGGGAGCGAAGCATGAAGCCTTCTGTTTAATTTAGTGGGCAGAGGCTGACCATGACGTACAGGTAAGGCAAATATTGCAGTCTGACTCCCTTCCTAAGCTTCTCCAGGGCTAGGTTTCTGTTGCCAGCTCTACATTCGTGAGAAAAGTGATACTGACTGCTACCAGATGGTCATATGTTGTGTGGGAAGTTGACATATAAAAGGACSCTTCTTGGTGGGGAAAAGCCATCAGATAAAGTGGTGCTCAGAGCCCCAGGTGGTGAGTTCATGAGCCCCAGTGAGCACAGTGAAGGAGGCTGTGTAGCTGTTGGTAACTCTGGCCRCTGCAGGTGAAGTCACAGAGAAGGAAAGAACAGGGGTCATGCTTAGAGCTCATRGTTCCCTCTGTGGCTGCTTGAGGAGTGTGCAAGGGTGTTTGAGACTCCAGCTTGTTGAGATTGTRGAAAGAGTGTATGGCCTTGTGTGCTACATCTCTGTCCATTTTGGCAGTTTTTTGTCAACAGTAAGTTGTAGTTTATMATTTTGGCTGCTTTATCACTATCAGCACTGACTCACTTGGAAAAGTAGACACTGTCCACATGTTCTGCAGGTGGAACCATGCAAGCAGTTTAGCAGGTTTTATGAGCAGCAGACTGGAGTTGTGGTGGTGCTGGTTGTTTCCCCGTGTCTCCTGCCTAACTGCAATGAACTGGTTTACAAAGCTGTTTGTGGGCAGCCTTTGTGAGCCCCAGGAGCCCTTCAGTTCCTGTGTATGCAGCTGTAGTGCRTCTGCAGTGAGCCAGATGGGGAAAAGATGGGCAGTGCCTCAGGGTCAGAGCTGCTTTTGAACTGCTGTCCATGAAAAAAGCTGTAGCTGTGCTTCTGAGGCCAAGAAAGAGCAAATGTCTGTCYGAAAGGACCAAAATACCCGAGGGATGCCTGCTATGCAAGCGTGGGCACCAGCTTCTACTATGGTTGTCTGTAAGAAGGGGAAGGTAGCCCACAAAGGAAGCCCTTGCTTCATATAAAGACTTTTGTAGTGCTGTGTAACTGGCACTTACATAGTTTTTGATTGATGCAATTTGTGTGTGAGGAAGCTGATGGCAAAGGTAATTTTTATGTGATCCCTGGCTTTGTGGGCTACTGCTCAAACCTGCTGCATAAAGTGGGGGACCCTGTCCAAAGAGTGGTCCTGGATCAGGATATCAGTTGGACTCACTGGTTTTTGGTTACTGGAGGGACCCATGATGAGTGTGGAGGTGAGAARGGAAACAAGGAAAGCAGGACATTCACAGATGCCCCCAATATTGCATGATAAGGCAGTGTTGGGGTCAGGTCAGTGTAATGTTCATGGCCACACCAGAATCTGTGTGCATGTCCTGAAGCTGCTGCTGCCCAGAGCTTGCTGGGGAACTGAGCTGCCTCTTAACAGGAGTTACCAACAGAGGCTCAGCAAAGAAGTCCACTGTATCAGGAAGCATCCCAAGGATGTTATAACACAAACTCATGTGCAGTGCAGTTTCATAGTTCATGACGGAGGTCAGATGTGCAGCCATAGCCACTGATGGGTTGGGTGAACCCTTGCTCAATCTTTTGTGGAATAGACAGACGATTGCTTTATCTCTCTGGCYCCTGGAGCTCAGTTCTTCACAACTGGCAACAGAATGGCAGCCGGTAAGACCTGCACCAAGGTATATTGCATGTTTAAACGGGAGAGGTGTTAAAAGTGTGGACCCAGCTTCTGGGATGGGTCTGGAGCATGGTGAAGACAACAGGCCCTGACACTGCTGGAGGAAAGCAGGGGCAGTGACAGAGCAKCCCAGTTGTTAATGTTGGATTGTTTGGTCAGTTGAATGCCCAAGGCCTGACAACATTCTCAGAAGACAAGGGAAAACAGCTATGCTAGAAGAGGTGTCACAGAGTAAATGTCTTATCTGGACCAAAGACAGTTTTCGTCCTGGATCTGTCCCCAGACCATATAAGAGATGAAGAGTTCCTAGATACAGGAAACTCTGGCTATTCTCAAAGGTTTGCTCTCCATAGCAGTGGAATCTTTGTCTGTGGATTATTCTCTTAGTGGAGAAGAAATGAATTYGGTTATGCAAAAGGACCATAATCTGCTCTGTATGTGTCCATGATCCCACTTYGGGAGCTGTCTGGAGCTGTCATTGACATTTACAGTCAGAGGCTGCCTCCTGCCCTGCCGTGTCTCCCTTAGCGGGACACCCGAGTGCTCCCGCTCACATTCATGTTATAAATCTGATCTCTGTTTGCCTTACCTGGCCGCAAAGGTTTTGTTTTGGCATGCATGCCACTTCAAGACTCTGTGTCACCTTTAGGGTATGTAGGATATATAGCCAAACCTAGTTTATCATAATGGGAAGTGGTAGAATTTTACTGTCTTGTTGAGTCACTAATTTATTAACAGGCTACAGAGGGTAGCAGCTGCTCTTCTAAAATGACACATATCTCAAAGGATGTTTAAAAAGCCTTTAAGAAGTGTAGGAATACCTCCTGAATGTATCAGAAATTAAGAAGCTTAGAGGAAAGATTGAATCTTTGTGGCAACCCTTGGAGGATTAGAAGAAAGAGCTTATCTGTAAAAGCTTGCATGAGGTGCAAGAAAGAGGCTCTGTAGATGCAGCCTAAGCTATTATAGTATGCAGGAGAGTGCAACTATAGGAAATAGGAGGGAGACTTTATATTTGATTTTTGGAGTAAAAAGTTTAAGTGCTTGTAACTTTGTCAGGTTTGAATGCTCTATAAAGCAATCCTTTTGTTTGCATTGTAAACAGTTTGAGAGCTAAATGTCATTTCACTGGTAACTTAACTCCAAGGCTGTGGAGAAGCTAAGCCACAGCGTCCTGGCATGCCCAACACTGCAGCACAGACCAAGTGCATTGAAACTGTGCTTGTGCAGTTTGAGAGAGGCGGTGCAAAAATCAGGGATCCAAAAGATCCCTTGTGGTGCCGGTAAGGAGACTGCTGTGTCGTGATAAACCTTTGGGGAGCGCACTGAACCATAGGAATATTAAAGGAGCTTATGTAGAGTTCAAGCCTAAATTGCACTTTTAATCAAATAAGTTACTTTGCTTAGTATGGAGTAAAATTTAAAGGTCCAGGAAAAAGAAATTAACTGACCTGAAAGTAATTTCTGATCTTAAATGCAAGATTTTCAAGTCTGTTAAGAGAATAAATGCTATCCAGTTAGAGCAGCATTTACATTTGAATTGGAAATATGCATTAATATGAAATACCTACTCAATTTGCGAAGAAATAAATGACTCTACAAAGTTCAAGGCAATACAGTACTACATTTCACAATTTTATAAGGAGACTCTTTTAGAAATGGGTTATCTTTGTGTTTCATGTGAAAAGTTTAAGTGTTGATAGTTTCTAATGGCTCTTCAAGAAATGGTTGTGGTAGTAAAGAACTTTATTATAGTATCAAGTTGGTTTACAGAAGTACCCGCCTCAGAGGCATAAAGTTTRCTCGCATATTTCCTAATCCACCCAGAACAAGATAGCATGTTGTCTGCTTCCAGCATTTCAGGAAGTTTCAGAAGTAGCACTGAATATTATCTATTGCACAGTACTTCAGTGGCAATAGCAGTTGGAGGGATTTCTGCCCTCACTTCCTGCCCATGACTGCTTATATCTCACTCCATGCTTCTCTTCTTCCCCCAGTTGTACAGGTGTTCACAGACTTCCCCCATGAACCAGAACTGATCCAGATCTAAAGCAATTTTTTGTCACTGGTGACACTGCTTACCAAAGTTCTTTATTTTGATAAAAGTCCAAGGCTGCCTTTCATCTCACCTCTCTTCACTTCACTTCTTCCCACTACCCCCATGCTGACCGCGTGGCCATGTCAGGAGACTGTGTTTGACTCTTCAGGGTATGTGGGTGTTACTGATAACTGCTTGATTTCTCTGTAAGCATGGATAAGAGTACGACATCTTTTACTTAAAATTTATTTATTTATTCTGTAAACTACTCTTTACTAAAGTGGTAAACTTTAGTGATTTTAATGAGAAGTGTAAGAATGTTAAATTAGCTAGTGCAGCATTTCTTTCCTTGGCTTCTGTAAACCTGTCTGTGGTCACTCTGAATTTTTATGTGCCTAGGTCAATACACAGCCAAGTGGCATTGAGAATCCATGGAAACCCATGCTATATTTCCTTTGACTCCTTTGAAAACCTCAGGCTTTCTATCTTTATTCTTCTGCTGCTACTGCCAGCTGGAAAGCAGCTGGCACTTGAGAACAAAATTTTATTTGAGAAGATCTTGTTCTTAGGAATTGATTCTCCATTGGGAAAAAACGGAAGAATCAATATTATTTAATCTCTATTCCTGTGCTTAGCAGGAAATTAATGAAACAAGTATATGTGAGATTATCTTGAGAGAAGTAGTGTTTCTAGAGTTTGCCAACTATAAGAACAAATTATATTCTTTTCATTTACATGTGAGCAATAATGACTTACTCATAACTATATTATATGGATTCTCTTATGTTCATGTGCTATTAATTTTATCATATTTTCTATAAGTCAACCACTACCACTATACAGAAATATTATTCTAAGTATTAATAATGTATTTAATTCCACTTCTCTGATGGTTTGGCTCTTCCCTCAAATCAGGTGTGTGAGGTCGGCACAAACATCAACTATGCATTTGAGTGCACACTCTTGGGGTCTTCACACAGCCAACATCTGAGAAGTGGCCTCAGGACAATCTGTGTCTTAAATGATGAGTAGCAGTCTCAGTGTCTGCAAAAAGAGAGGAGCTGCTGTGTAGACTCTACCGACTCCTGTTTGTTCTCTTTATTATTGTGACAGCTGAGATGGGAGGGAAGTCCAGCTCACAACAAGTATTTAACATGCTGTTTAATGCCAAGAACAACACAAAAGAAGATGCATTTGTAGCTTGTGCTACATTCTTTTCAAAGGGTAAATACTAATGCTTYATTATAAACTCTGCCTGCACTAGAAAAGTTCCCTGCTCTGCTTTGATGTGGCTTGGACTACTTGTGGCATCCAGCGGGTCCCTGTTTATTTATTTATTTGTTTGTTTGTTTATCAGTAAGCAAGATTTCCCGTGCTAATTACCTGGAAGAGGATTCACAGCATATATAAACTGGAACTACTGCAGTTGTTATTCAATAGGTTCAATATTCAGTAGGTTCAATAGTTTAGTATTCATAGCCATAGTGTAGGCCTTTGGATTTCACTGCTCAAACAAATGGGAACAGTGGGAATTATAAAAGGAAGTTAACTGGAGTAGGAGGATCTGGATTTCTGGCTCTTATTAGAGATTCTGAAAAACTTCTTGCTGAAACATGCATAAATAACAACCACTCTGTTAATATTCCAGTCCTTTGGGGTTTTACTAATATTATTGTTCTGAATATCTATTTTTATTGTATTCTTGAGAGCAGCAAGAAAGAATGTATTGTTTAGATGAATTAAATTTTCATGCCTCAAAGCAATATTCCTGGTCAAGTAAATAAAATATGTTGACTGATACATATATTTTAACCCTGCAGAGCATTAAACTTATAAGCAAAAAGTGTGCAGATTTTCTTATTTCTCTTTTAAAAAAATCCACTTTGTTTATCCTTAAACACATTTTTCAGACTAACACAAGATTATTGTTAGGAAAGGGACAGCCTATGTAGAGAAAAGTAATTTTCACATGTCTGATGTTAAGAGGTAACTATCAAAATTCTTGCATTAACATTATAGACAGGTAGTGTTGCTGAAATTCCCCCAAAAGCATTGGGAGTATTTGAAACTGCAACCTAAGATCTGATCTAGATCTATCTGGAAAATCAGAACAATAGGAGATGGAGACAGACTCACCTTTTAGTGCCTTTCAGGTATACATGTGGCATATTACTGTTTGATTGAGAACCTGACAGCATGGAATCAGTACCCATTCYGTTTATCAAAAGACCAATGCTGCTCCCAGACACTTGTCTCCTTTCTTCCTCAGGATTGCTTCCTTGAGGAGGGGCTTCAGAAAGGGGTTCTGAGGGTGCATCTTGCAGCAAAATGTTGAAATTTGCTTGTCAAGAACAAGGGAAGAAACTTGTTTTTAGAGCAGGACCTAAAAATAAGAGTCATCTAACAGTAGCATTTACTTTTTTTTTTTTTTTTTAATACTACACATTTAGATTGACATCTAGAAAGAAGCACCTAAAATAGGTTATGTTATTCTTTCATTTAACAGTACAGCTGTGCCTCCCCACTAGTAAGAGAGACTCAAAATGTAGAGCTGGCAGTGCTGGAAGGAAATAGTGCCTTGTGTTTGGTTTATAACCTTTGTTCAAGGACAAGATGCTCTCTCCCACACAGCTGAACTAATCCTGTACCAGGTATGTCTGCCATTCTGCTGCTGCATCAGTACAATCTCCCACAGAGCTTATTTTTCTTCCACTATAGTTCAAGCAATATATGATTTAAATGACCTTTTGATTTTTTGCCTATGCATTTATGAAAACTGACTATGAAGATTTATAATGAAATTGCAAGTTACATTCTTATTGATGACCCTCAGTTTTATAACATTAAAACTCCCAAGTTGCAAACTTGTCAAACAGTCTCCTGAAGAGCTGAGTCTTATTGACACTCAATTTCCTCTTTAGTGGTTGATTTGCCCATCAGAACAGCACTTTCTGGTCTAATTGCTCCAGGAGCTTTTGCTTGGCAGTGCCCGACACTAAATAAATTGATCCTCTATGCCTCTAAATGCGATGGAATAGAGGATTAGACTGGGATGACATCATTATATTAATTTCTCAGGGAGAAATCAGTGAACTTACTTGGACAAGACTATCTGCCGTTGCTAAGATACTAGCGCATGCATAAAACTTCATGGTCCAAAAAAAGAGAGCAAATATATATCAAAGAATCAGCCCTAGGCATTAGGTCTCTTCCCACAGTAGGAAGGTAACATTCTTCAACACAATTATCAGAGGGCTACATGCAGTCTAAACAAGCACTTCAACATATTGATGATGAAGCTCAACAGAAATTAATTTGTCCAGAAAGGGAATTCAAAGCAAATGTGATAATCCATATTCACGTGTCAGTTTGTCACACTATATTGTTTAAGCTAAAAACATTTTAGCTGGTGCTGCAGAGCTTTGTATGTACATAGATACCTATACCTGCTGCACACACACATATGTGTTGTACAGACAGTAATTGATTCTTTGATGCTTTCATTCGGTTTGTGTTCAGACTTGCTCCTCAGGGCAGGCAACAGATCAGAGTCCAGTGTGACTGAAACCCCTTTATCTTGTGCCACTCAGAATTCTCCAGGACTCCTAATAACGAAATGCTCAGGATTGTTAGACTATGAACAGCCCAGTTCATCAGGAAGATTCAATAATCTGCAAAGTGGAAAACCTTACTAATCTGGCTCTTTGCAATACACTGACAAAAATGGATCCTGTTCAAGCAAACACTTGATTAAAACTGACAGTGTGCACTGAGCATCTGATGTGGTAAACAGTCAATACTAATGGAATTTTTTAGTGGAAATATTCACCCAAGCTTCAGATAGCTGAGGTGGATTCAAAATAGGAAAAAGACAGGTACACTAATAATCAGGCAGTGGTGGATACTAAAACCTTTAAAAAGCGATAGAAATATTAACAAAAATAAAAGAATGCCTGTAAATTAATAGGATATCTGTAAAGTCAAATGCTAGAAAGACTTAAGAGGTAAACTAAATATTTTTTGTTGCCATAGTTTGATAAATGTACTTTCCTCCCACAGCATTGCTAATCCTTGTTTGTTAATTGTGTAATCTAATTGATGGAAAATGGAATTAATAGAGAACTTGAATAATAGAAAATAAATTTAAATTGAATAATGATGTCTGATCAACAAACAAAACCTAAAGAAATGTAATTCTCACCTAATTGTTTTATAAACTATTAATAGCATCAGTAGCATTAAGCTTACTTCAAGCAGGTGGTGATGTGCAATGGAGAGGGCTGCTGTACTGGATAAAAGGTAATATTGTATCCAAGAATGGGCTGAACAAATGCTTCAATATCTAGAGAATTACAGCATTTTTGAACACTATCTGTTAGAGAAATAAAACAGAACAGTTGATTCTGTGCTAGTGTTTTCTCACCTTGCAACACAGAAGATTCCCATTTGAATGCAGACTTATTTTTTGCAGGGATTCCTTTCCTGTTCTCCTGGTGCTGAGGAGCTGCATTGTGCCACAGGGGCTACCGGAGAACTGTTTCTTGCCTAGAAAAATTCTGCTTGTGGAAGCAGAAATTGTTTTTAATAACCATACCCATCAGTACTTAAAAACAGGCACTTTGCAGCTCTTAGAACAATCTATGGACTAGCTTCTAACTGGAGGAATCTCTCTTTAACTGTGGAAAAATTTTTATTGTTATTATTTGAGAAGTTTGTCTTTCTAGCAATAACGAGAGGTGCAAACCACCTTTTAGCTTCTTGTCATTGATGCACTGAACTCCTCCAGATAGTTGTTGTCATTTCACCATTACCCTTGGCTGGGCAGGTTACCTGAGTGGATTCAGTGAGCCTGCACAGCTTGAGCAAAACCAATGCTTCAAAGAGCTAGCCAATGTTCCTAGTCTATCTTATGCCAATGCATAATTTTAGTTTTAATTTATATACTATAATCTGTAGAAAAAGATATTAAAAAATAACTTGACCTTGGAACTCTTTTAGGGATTACAAATCCAGAATATCCTGTGGCTGTTAGAAAAGGCACTGAAAAATCATAGCACTCTAAACTGCTGGTGGAGGTAGCATGAGCTTAGAAAATATGTGTGTTGCTGAGCAAGTGTGGGTTCAGCTGGATATTTCTGGCTTTGTGAGAAAGTGTCGGTCTCTGTTCTAGCCTTTGCTCTAGCTCAGTCTGTCCAGGGTTACAACCAGTCACAGGAACACTGTGATCATAACTGAGCTCTTTGCATCTCTCCACGTGACCGATCATGCTTAGTTTCCTGAGTCCTTAAAGGATGTCACTAATTTGTCGGACATAACAAGGATGTTCCGAATATGTCTAGAGGGTTCATGTAGTGGTGACTGGATGGCCATGCAGTAGCTGTGAGAGACGTGGTAGGTTCTATCCGCTAGATTGCATCCTTTTTCCTCTATCCCTACTGCAGCGAATTCTAAGAATTGGTAAACTACGACTGAGACACAGATATATCTCTCTGCATATCTTTTGCCCTGGGGACCTTGCAAATTCAGAATCAGTCTAGAATGTTACTTTGGTCACATTGGCACCTGGTTATTTTGGACAGACTTAATCACTCATGAAAACAAAACCAAAACCAAGTCTCTCTTGTGCAGGCTCATTCCATGTACAGTCTTTGATAGGTGGAAGAGATCCTTAACACAGGGCTGATATGTCTCAGAGTAGCAAATACAGGCTACAGAATCAGGCACATCTCGATACACTCATTACACTTGGTACTTTTTCTCAAATGTTTATTTTTATTCTTTAAGATTCTAATGGAATCTTAAATGAATTCTTTAGGATTCCAGGATTGAAATTCAAGGTTTTAACCCAGCCTCCCATAAGCCTCTTTTGCGCTGCTTGTCCTCATGGCTTCTTTTGGATTGACTGGTCAACAGTACCCAGCAAAGAGTAAAGTGAATCATGTTAGGGCCACATATTTAGACTTGCATTTTAATAGTGTTCAAATTATGTTTTTATGTTTTTCATGCTGTTAAGCTCAATGGAGTTGCTAACTTTTTTTCTGTTTTCAGAATAAATAAAAGGAGGTGTGAGTAACAGTTGCATTATGCACAATTTAATGTTTTTTTAGATTATATAGGACCTGTTTCTGTTCCAAGTTTTCCCCATAAAAAAAATCATTTGGGACTAATGAAATTAAAGCATTAGAAAACAAAATATAAGTAAATCTAACACAATAAGCTTACAAAATATTGGAATAATGAATCATAATAAAATTAATCAAGTGTTAAATTTCTTTCACAGTTAACCAAATGTTATTTAAATCAACATTAGCTAAAATTATAAAAGCAAGCCTGTTCTGGATGAGCAATTGCTTGCAGGCTGCTTCGCGGGAGCATATTATATATGCACTCATTGAAAGAGACTTGGTTCCACATTCTACTTCCATCCTCTTCTTTAAATTGCATTAGTTAAAATTCTCTGTAAAATTAAAATGTGCTGTTAAAAAAAGGACTGGCAGTGCTTGCTGGAAAAGTCTTTATTCCCTCTTACACTGGCTTGAACAGAGAGCAATTATAGCAGTGAAATTCAGATTTATACCAGCTTCAATCACAACAGAATGTGAGTTTGGAAACTGTGATTTTAATGTCATCTAACTTTCTCATTTATGTTAAGTGATACTGATGTTTCTCAGATAGAGAAGACCGACTCAGGCAAGACTGTCAGGGGTRTTAAGCTATTGGAAAGTCATTTGTGTTTAATACACTTCTGAGATGCAGCAATGTTTTGTCAAATTACTTTCAGTCTTAAGATCCTGGATTGTTAGTACTCTTTACTTGGGTCTCATGCAAATCTTTAATTTTTGTCATTTCAAAATGGTCAAGGAGTGGAGTATTGGAAGGAGTTTGCCAGTGCAAGTATGATCTGTGCCCTAGTAGGAGCAGAGGAAAATTGCTGTTGGGGAACCACGGAATGAGCAAAGGGAAGAGCAGCACGGCCTTGTGGTGTCTTGGTAGATCCTGTAAGAGTAAGCTAAGAAGAGCAGGGATGAAAATGGGAAAGCAGTGTGACTGGCTGAAGCTGAGCAATGTTTTTCTTTGCTCCCTTTCACCTACGTCCCAGCACTAATTCTAAGGGCCATTGATGCTCTGTGGGAATCGAAATCTATTTCAAAGAGAAATGGTACTTGTTTGCTCTGTCCTGAGCTTCACTTGTTACAGGGGCACTTATGCAAACATACACTAACAGGCAAACATCTTGCACATGGCTACCCAGAATGTGTGTTTGAAGAGTTTGAAAAATCAGGTAGCATGTCTGCGTGTACCGTGCTGCAGCCTGACTTCAAGGCACCTTGTGAGGGCAAATTTACCCTCTGGAGAGCTGTATCAGATCCATGTGCACTCTCAAATTGAGATGACTTGCTTAGGATTCATCTCATCTACCTTTAGTCACCTGGCTTYGTAATAATAATTATCGATAATTGGTAATAATACTTATCAATAATTAGGCTCTATCTAGAGTCAATGGAAGCAGAGAGTGATACCTCTGGACTGGATTTATCCATTATTCTCYCCAGCAACTTGTTCATGGACATGAAGTAAACACAGAGGACACAGCTAGTTCTTAATTACCTAATTGAAGTAAATACTACTCACRTTATACCATATTCCTAAGGAAATTTTTACCTAGCTGCTTCCTCTGTGTCTTTTCTTCAAATAATCCTGCAAGGAGTACTTGRACTCTTTATGAAGGATCCTGCATCAGCCGAAGCTTTGAGTTCAAACCTACAYCGCTTCTTTAAAGTGATCAGCCAAATAGTTCTTGGTCTCCACTGGTAGGATTTCAGTACAGAAACTCTGAACTAGAACACYGACAACAAAAGAATTTGCTCAGTGGGATATACCGAGTAAAAATTTGTGAAAATAAAGTGGCCCTTCCCTAGTAAAGTCCTGCAAAGTGGATCCGTTTCTCTTTTTGTTTTCTTTTTACCCCCAAATCTTTTCATGCTAGAGAAAGAGCAAAGCAAGTCAAGGTTTCTTGCTTAAAGGAAATCTCACAAAGAAACTGAAGGTAAAACAAACCAACTGTCCCTGGAGCCCATCCCTGTCTCTCCAATGACCTGTCTTTCAGCACGCTGCCCATCAGAAGCTTCTGCTTCCCAAACGCCCAGGCATAACCATGACCATCACTATCRCCACCAGCACCATCACCACCTGGGGCACAGAAATCACAACAGCTCCCCTCCCAGCTGACYGGGGTTCTTCTCACTCAGGAAGGGATGAGAGTTACTGAGAGAAACAGCACGTGTATCTGAGGAATTTTTTTCATGGGTTATGCTCAGTTCTATGGTTACACTCACTACTGTCTACTGAATATATCTCACTTGAGTCTGGTGGCCTCACAGGAGATAGTTTTGGTAGCCCTGAAGAACGTCAAACCTGACTGGTTTCAGTACAGCATCTGTGTGTTGCTGGTTTCAGCACTGACACCCAGCCATGAGGATTTTCCTCATGAAGTCCAGATTAAAAACAGAACACACAGACCAAATGATCTAGAAAGCTTTGGCATTTAGGTAATTACTATCTGATTACAGAGCATATGTAAATCTTACATGTCTCGTGAGTGTGGAAATGTACTGTCTTCTCGTATTATTGCCTTCTCAAATCGCTGTTTAAAGACAGGAGGAACCTGCATAGGTAAAGTAAACACACAGGAAATTAAAGCAGCAGAGTCTGAGAAAATGAAATGCATTATCCTTATATATTTTGTATTTAGATATTCTGTTTTCTTGTATGTGAAGACTTTGCCCCTTGAAGAAAGAGTCCATACTGTGAAAACAGCTATCTAATGTTTAGCAATTAAAAAACTAATTGCTAGTAAATAGACAGAACTCTGAAAAATAATAAAAAAAGGGCATGTAAATGTTGGCAGAATTCCTTTTTTTGCTAAGTATATAATTCTGTCTGTTTTAAATCRTGCCTGAAATAATAAATAGCCTCTCATGTAATGCAATTAGTAATTAACTATTAAATCATGACATTTAATGCAGTTTTAGTAAMAAGTTAAAACTTCCTAATGTGTTTCATGGAACTAATAAAAATATCAATGTTAATTAGATAATAAATAAATAACTTCTTGCAGAGAGCTCCCCGGCTCCCCAGAACATCATAATTCCATGCACGAGCAAATTTTAAGCAAATTTTCTCCTTTTCTAAAGAGCGTTCGTTTGTTGGCTGGACACCCAAAATTTGGAGGTGAAGAAACCTGGTTCATGAAGGAAAGGACATTTTGCATCTTGCTCTTAATATGRGTGGGCTAGTCTTCAGGTGACCCTGGCTCTAACCTCCCTCATTGCCTTAGCACCACAGCAGAATCCATGACCTTGACAATATCCTACTGGGATCATGAACAAGGAAAGCCAAGAGACAGCTATATACATTAGGTTGAGCATAAACTGGAATGAATAACAAGCTCAGTGCAGTTACAATGTACAATGTACAGTTATAACCTTCAAATTACAGATAGAGATGAACATATTTTGTATGGGAAAACCTCGTTCACTCAACCAGTATGGTTTCTTGCTGAGCTAAAAAATCATTATCAGTTTCCTCCTGGGAAAAAAAAACCCAGCAAATTTAAATATATGTTGAATATAGAAGCTTCTGAATAATATCCCACAGAACTTTACTGAAAAGTGTCAATATTTTTTTTTCTAAACAGAAGGAAAAATAAACAAAACCTGTTTTTGTGTGAAACAATCAATCCACAAGAAAGACCTAACTGGATCCCAAATCTGATAACCAGATTGATAGGAACATTTCAAGTGAGTCTTTTGGTGAGACTAAGATTAGGCAATCCACCAGGCAGTTTCTTCTACTTCCACTCGAATTGCTTTGGCCGAGGCTGTGCAGTAATGCATGTCAGAGAAAAGGAATAAGGCCTAAGGATTCCTTAGAGGATGACCGTGAAAGCAATTAAAAACACATACTCTCCACTTACAGGAAGATAGATAGGAAAACAAGTGTGGAGTCTTATTTCTAGTCAGTGCATACACTGCAGTGGTTTGACCTTCTCTTGGGATAACAGGGATGGCACAAGCCTCAGTCTCCTTCCTGGAATATTTTGGATGCTATAAAGCAACATGTTGCTTCTCATTCTAGGCAGCTACTTCGTCACCATTTAATCTTGTGAGATGGTTGACAAATTCCTTCTGAAGGACCAAATTAGGGATTATTTAGGGAGCTTTTTCCCTAGGAAATCTTTTATGAAAGCAGCACACATGATTAACTGTAGTGTATGSAGAGTAATAAAAGCTGGAGATTGAAATTGACTATATAAAAAAGCTGAGGGAAGACTTGTATTTCTGTATTAATTTGTTAGAGTAAACCGTGGGTAAGCAAATGTAAAACAAGCTTATACCATCATGAATAGGAGCATTTACTGCTACAAGTCTGATTACTGTGTTTGTTTGCACTGATCTTTCCCATTGGAACTGTATTTTTGTACAGAGCCTACAGCAAGTGGTTGTGAGCTAGTCAATATCCAGAGCAGAACCTGCTGAGATCCAGCTCTTCTGCTCTGCACAGTGGGCATGTGAATATTGCCTAGACTGAGTAACTCAGCACAAATCCCGCTGTAACGGGGAAGCAGAGCAGTGCGGGAGACAGGGGCAGACTGGATGGGAGTACTGCTGCCGTGTGTGCTGCTGTCSAGGCAAGGGAGTCACCCATCGTGACCTCCGCCCAATCCGTACRCAGAGGAGACGGGAACTGGTGTTGGCATTGGAGAGTAAAATAGCTTTGGAGAGGGAAGGTGGGAGTAGCTGACAAGAGGAAGAGGCAGCGCATGGGCGTTACAGGGCCGTATCAGCCCTGCGTGCTGTGGGGACATGGCGTTCAGGCCCAGGTGGCCACTAGGGGTTTACCCAAAGTGTTRGCATGTTTTCAGTCCACGTTTTACTGCTAACATTGCTTATGTTCATTACTTTAAAACTRGCTTGGCTGTGYTAACTAAAGCTCCCCATGCAGAGCRGACTGCAGTGCAGATCCACCTGGAGTAGGGGWTGCGTGGCAGCCCCAGCGCAGATAAGGCTGTAAAAATTGAAAGTGAGATAAGAAGGCCAGAAGGTGGGGAATGGGACAGGTGAGATAAGAGAGACGGTGCTGAGTTGAGCGAACAGCTTGGAGTGCAGAGAAGCAAAGGAGCCAGGTTTGATGCGACCGTGCGCAGTAAATACAGGGTGCAATGTGGAAAGGGCAAAGCACTAGGCAAACCCCCATCAGCAACAGCCATTCGTTCTTTGCACGGTGCATTGGTGTCTTGTGAAAAGAAGYGCATATGAGATCTTAATTAGAGGCTGTGTCTTCAAAGGCACACAGGAGGAGGCTTTGGTAAGGCTGCGCAGGGAACCTTRTTTACAGCTTTTCTTAACTTTGCTGTAGCCTTGCCAAAGCCTCTGTCTGTTATCATGGATTTTCCTGTGTGAGATAAGCCCCTGTAGATGCAAAGAGGCAGTACCCTATGCGGTGTTTGTACAGGCAGGAAGGTCCAGACTGGAGAGGAATTGTGCATCTTCCCTAGCACCGTGCACTGCACAGATAAGTAGCTGCACAAGGTTTTGGCTCATCTAGTTTTTCCTGAAAGAGTCCGGTATTAGCACCAAGAGGGGCAGGATGTCAGTCTAAGTGGCTCATTGAATGGGAATCATATAGGGGAACTAACCTGGCTATTAAGGGAGTAATTTCTCTAGAATTTTCTAGAGAAATATTTCTAGAAATATTCTAGAAATTTAATCTTTTTTTCTCTCATCATTTTTATTGTTGCAGTAAGGGGATTGTTGTGTAAGGGGATGATCAATTACCCTTAGGCCTCCTAACATAAGCATTAAAGAAATCAAGATATRATAGACTTTTCTAATATTCTTTTTCTTTTCTGAACCTGGTCAACTAAAGCTGCTAATCAATAGCCCACTCAATTCAATTGATAACTTTGATTTTGATCCTTTGGCTCAAACACTAAATGCAAATGCATTTCCATTATGTTAGTGCAATTAATGTAGACTAACAGTAATTTCTGTGAGAGTAAAACCTTATTTGGTCTTACACGTAACATCAACACTGTGAGATGTGACATTCCAATGAAAAATGAGGCTGAATTCCTTCTAACAGCCTGTAGAAATAAGAAAAATGCAATACCATACATATAATAAAAAAACATGAATTTTCCCGTTTCCCCACGAATTTCTAAAACTTCTGTGACAATAGATATCATATAAAAGTTTTGACCTTTATGGATGAGTATTGCCTGTGTGAAAGTTCGACTAACTCATTGATGTAACCTGAAATATAGCAAAAGTCAAAAGGTAGACCCAGTTTATACAGTTTCAACATTTGCTAATGAAAGGAAAACACTTTGAAATTCAGCTTTATAAAAGAAAGATTGCAATGCTGGCAAGATAAAACCAGTTATTTATTATCTACTATAAATGTAGTCTGAATGAGGATGAGATAGAAAGAACCCAAAACCCACTACATTACTGCTGTGCTTTCCAATAGTATTTTATTTAGCTTCAGTTTCCCTGACTTATTGTTTTGGATATTTTGTTGTATCTAATTTTAAAGTAAATGAATGTTAGATACTCAACACAAGGCAGATCTTATGGCTTAATAATAACATATTTTACATGAAACTTAATTATCAGTGATTTATGACAACTCTAAAAGAGAATTTGTTTTCCTCTGAAAAGCATTGCTGKTTTTGTTGACCTTTCAGTTTCTTTAACAATAATCATCAGGTAACTATTAACTATCTCAGCTGAATTCTGTAATTATATATCATATACAGTATCTATTCAAACTTTCTCTGTTTCTGTTCTGTAGCATGGGTAATCCTGTGGGGCTTATATATAAAGTGAAATTAAACAAAAATTTTGCTGAGTATTTTGCAAATCCACAATGCAGTTTGCATAAGTCTACTGCATTTGGCATCTGTCAGCTTCTATAAGTTGATGGATTTTCTACCAATCATAAAATTGTGTAGCTTTATTTTAAAAGGGTTAAAAAGCATTTATTCATGCTCTGGTTCACTCATGTAATTGAAATATTTAATCAGACAGCGTAGCAGGTAGTATGCTCTCCAGGCAAATTTCAATATAATTGCTTTCCAGGATTGGGTCAGGGAAAAGTATATGGTGCAGCATTGTCTTCTTATTGTGCTTAATACATTCTGTGCTTAAGAGACAGCGTGGTTGGCTTGAGAAGGTGGGAAGGACTGCTCTATTTCTTTTTGCATGGCAATGCAAAGAATCTCAAGAGGAGAGGAAAACAGGCAGATCTGGTCTACAACCCCATCCTGCGCTTCTCAGGTCTGCTCTGGCTCTTAGATTTTTCCCCGTGTTTTAGAATCCTGGCAAATTGCTGCTAGGAGGGCAGCTGTTTCTATAGATATTTCTATTGCAGCTAGCAAAGGAAAACTACTTTCTGGTTCTTCATGGTAGTACTAAACACCACCTTCTGCTCAGACACTGCATGGTTAACATTAAATATATGAAGCTGGGGAAAATAGTTTTAAAAAAGTGTTCTGCAGCAACTCTGTATCTGGATATGGAGATATCAACAACAGATGCTCTTTCCATGTTGACCCCTGCTTGGCTAGGGAGAATGCAYATCTCATTCTCCTTGCAATAGCATATGGAAATCAGCAGGCAGAAGGTGGGACAGACTGAGGGTGGAAGAAGTATGGACATGAAGAATCTGGAGGAAGCCACATGTATTCCAACCAAAACACAATGGTGTAGGGAGCACTTTGATAAGCAAAAGATCATATCGCTGCTGACCACAAAGCCAGACCACAGTTTCCTTGCTGGACTGACAAAAGAGTGAAGACCACCACTACTCACTCTAGAAGGCCAGTGCATGACAGCTGCAACAACTGCAATACCCAGTTCCCCATCACCACAGGATACCACCATATATTCACATTTGTAAACTTATTTCACTCCATCTTCAGTCTCCCTTGGACATTGCTATATTGCAGGGCTCCAGCACCTCAATCTGTTGCAGATTCTTCCAGTCAGMCTGGGGAATTGCTTCATAAAAATTCTCCTGATGAAACAGTTCATTAGCCTCCCCTCTTCTTCACATCTCTGAGCGCAGATTTTCTATTAGGAAATTTTACTAATTGAATGAAATATGCCAGCTGAAAATAAGCAGCCAAAATAATCTGCTGAGACAGAGAGTGTTCCAGTTTTTAGCACTGGAGTAGAGTCTGTGCAGTTCAGATTAGGAAAGCGGAATCTAAAAGATAAATATAGTAGCCAGGCTGCCTGCTTTATTTATTCTGCTGTATCCAGTCACCCTCTCACCCAGGTGTTCAGATCTTTCATCCTTTAGCTCCTCAGAAGCCAGTACTGGTTCACAATATAAAGAACTACCTGCTAYCCTCCTTTGAAACAAAGACAAAAGTGATTATGCCCTGGATGAATTTTCCACTTGAGTATTTATTCAAGCCAAAGGAATGTTGATACTGCAGCTTTTGAAAGAGGTGARACATCGTTTCTCTACCACGTCATTGGGAAAGCTGATATATACGCTACTTTATCTACATTGGCCCCACTGCTTACCACGTAATTGTTTCCATAACTGGGGTACCTGGCAGGTTTTGCTGTAGCCCGAGTTTGTCCAGATGTTGCACGGGAGGCACACCCAGCTGATGCAGGGCTTTGAACTGTGCACATGTATGAAACCTTGAAACACTGTCTGTTCTGTGGGATTTCAGAGCATGTGGAAATGCTCCTTTGGTCAGGAGTGGATGTAAACATTTGCTTGTACATTGAAGTACCTCACTAACGAGAGTGGTTAGAGAAAACYGAAATATTGAAATGCGTGTGACAAGGAGGAGAAAACGCTGTTAATTATTCGCTGGGTAGCAGGAAATTGAAGCCTGGCTCTTTTTAAATAAGGCCTAATTTATCTCACATTTCAGATTTGCTCCTCATTATACCTTAGTTTATGAGAAGGGAAAGATTCTTWCTCTTCACATGCTAATTAATTTAACTTTATTTGCATTTAATGAACAGCAAATCCTACTAAATTAATGATTCCAGATTAATGGAAATTAAAAATGAAACATGCTTTGTGCCTGTTAAGAAAACACTAACCATCTGTTACTGTAGTAAACAAAAATAATTGTTTCAATTGCATACATTTGTACTGTAACAATTGCAGAGTGGATAAACACCATATTCTGGCACTTGAAACACTAGCCTTATTTTGAATGTTTTATGCAGTTATAATATTTTTCCTAATACAGAAATTCTTGGTGAAATTCTTAAGAGCACAATGAGATAAAGTTGCCCAAATCCTAGCTACTTCTTTTAAAGAAAATGTTCATTGATTTTAAACAGGGAATGACAGGACACTTTTGAAAACCTGGTCCACAAAACAATACAACAAAATKATGTTTAAAGAGCAGTAACAGTGTCACATGGTGCGACACCAACCACATTGGCAGTTTACGGCCCAGGCTGTCTTCTTGCAGGCCGTTACACTCCACGTCCAGGCTCCTTCCTCACTTAGCAAGCGGTCAACAGTGTTTCACTCATGTTCATCATGTACCTTCCTGGCTTCTTATCTACTCACAACTTGAAAATTGTGGTGACAATAAGATCACAAAACTTCTAACTGGCTTGTCCATYGTTCTCACAATAGCATTGAGTAGCTTCCCAGCTGTTAGCTTTATGTTTCTACTTCTTTTCCATGTCTTTACCTTCACCCTTCTGTATACTCCTGCCAAGATACCATAGGTATATCACAGAATCACAGAATGGTTGAGGTTGGAAGGGACCTCTAGAGATCATCTAGTCCAACCYCCCTGCTCCAGCAGGGACACCCAGAGCACGGGSCACAGGGTGGCATCCAGRTGGCTTTGAAGATCTCCAGAGAAGGAGACTCCACAGCCTCTCTGGGCAGCCTGTTCCAGGGCTCTGTCATCCTCACAGGAAAGAATAAGTTCCTCCTCATATATCAGATACTTGTATGAGGAACACTACCATGTTTTCCAACTCACAGCTAATAAAAAAATCTTAAGGAAATTCTCCTTTTTCAGGACTATATTTGAAATAAATGCACTGATATTGCTAGATCAGGAGCTAGTCAAAGTCTGAAGTATGGTGCTCATCCTGGATCGGCCCTTCCAGGACCTGCTCCATGAGGCTTTTTGCTCTGGAGCTCCCAGCTGGATGATAAGGTGTGTTCCCCTCTACCCTGCAAAAAGAGAGCAGAAATCTATAGATAGGAACATGTAACGCTCTTGACAACAGTCAGGGGGTGGCAGGGCAGGGTGCACAGCAACAAAGTGGAGAGGGATGGAGCTGTGCAGGATCCTGGCCACTTCCCTGAGCAGATGGGGAGCATGCGCCACCTTAGGCTGCTATTGAAGAGAACTGAGAAGGTTATTAAAGTGGTACTAGCTAGGCTGAAATGATTTGTGGAGGGGATTTTTCTACTTATAGAGGAGCATACAGCATTATTTCCTAATATCTGTAAAAATATAACTGCATGATCAGATGTGCTCCCCTCTATCCTGCAAAAAGAGAGCAGAAACCTGTAGGTAGGAACATGTACAGCTCTTGACAAGAGTCAGTGCTGTATCACAAAGAAAAGTCTAAAAAAAAACAGACTCAGAAAAGAAAATATAAGATAAATCTAGTGATAATAACTGCACTCAATTTATAAATTCAATGTCTTTTATTACTGGCCCCTTTACAAGCTGCTTAAGTTTTTTTCTTTCTCTTTTTCTTTTTAGAAATTCAAATTTTATTGAAATAAGAGTTCTAGTAAAGAACACTYAGCATGTATTTTGACTGGTCATGAGAACATACGGTGCTGCTGTTCATGAGACTGAACGGTGCCTTCAGTACAATGTTATATTTACCAGTGTCTGAGATGGAGTCCATTGAAGTCTATGGAGAGCTTCACTAGGAGTTCCTTGGTTCACTAGGAGTTCCTTGGTTCACTAGGAGACAATTCCTCAGCAGTTTTGGGTTGGTTAGAAAATATACTTAATTCCACTTATTATATAATAATAGGCACTTATATAATAATATAATTAAGTACTGTCCACTTACTGCCAGTGCCCGGGGCAGTATATTGACCCCAGTCTGGATTTCATGCTCTAATATCCTTATTTTTAAAGGCAGAAATATCCATGATGAAATTTAAACCCTTTTGCTTSATTTTGAACAATGAAGAGTGGGAGTGTGACAGGGTACAACCTCTCCCTCTCATCAGATATTGATTTCAGGGCAGTGCAAATGAGACTTTTGGACCTTACTATATCCTGAGATAATCTTTGTTCATCTTTATAATGTCCTTTTTGTCATCCATGTAGTGAGGATCATAAACATTAAAATTTAGAGGCAGATGTAGGATTACTTCTTTAAAAATACATTATTTTTGGTATTTCCCAAACACTATTAACTGAGGATATAGATCTCGAAGACCAGCAATTCTTACTTCTTTCCTAGCATGTCATCTTACTTGAAKATAAAAATGTCTTTGGAATAATCTTTTAATTATATAAACGATAGTATTTTAATGCAGAGGATATTATGTTAGTGAAATATGATTGATGATGCACTTTCTGGTGATGACCAAATGGCCTTCCTTCACTCTTTTCTGTTTATAAGTCTCCGCACCATTTCTTCCTAAAGAAGACCCCCCCAGGGGTCAGTCCTYGGTCCGGTCTTGTTCAATTTATTCATTAACGACCTGGATGAAGGGATGGAGTGCTCCCTCAGCAAGTTTGCTGATGATACCAAACTGGGAGGAATAGCTGACAGCCCTGAGGGCTG
>PTEX01000091.1:0-99689 GCA_003342815.1 Eudromia elegans | reverse complement strand
GGAACTTGAGGAAGAATTTCTTAACAGTGAGGGTGACAGAGCCCTGGAACAGGCTGCCCAGAGAGGTGGTGGAGTCTCCTTCTCTGGAGATCTTCCAAACCCGCCTGGACACTACCCTGTGCCACATGCTCTAGGGGACCCTGCGTGTGCAGGGGGTTGGACTAGATGACCTCTAGAGGTCCCTTCCAACCCTAGCCATTCTATGATTCTATGATTCTATGAACCATATCAATGCCACCTTTCACAAGATCTATGATCGCACAATTTCAGCTAAAGGCTCTGATGGTACTTAGTGAAGGCTTTAATGGTGATAGAACTCAACTATAGGTCTTTCTGGCACAACAAATTAGTCACTAATTTTCTTTTTTCAGTTTTTTTACCCTATTCTGAAGAGAAATTGCTCAGAAGACTATTTCAGTACCTCCAGACAGACCTGCTCTGCACATGACATCACTAAGCAAAAATGCATGAACCAATTCTGTCCGGTTCTGCTACAGCAGCTGTTCGCAATGGGTACYTTCTAGAAGTCCTTAGAAAAAGCATCAAAATGAACTTCCAGAAGCATTAAAATCTTTTTTTTTTTTTGGTCAGGTTTAGCTGTTGTAAAGTAATAATCCTGCTTTGGACCATGATTAACCAGTATTATCACTGGTTCTTCAAGCCACAAGACACCTCCTTTGCTAGTGTTGTTCAGGGTAGGGCACATGCACCAGTCAATTTTGGCTTGTGACGCTCTTGAGGTGGTAAATAGCACCTCTTCCTACCTAGGCCGGAGGATCCCCAAAGCTAAAAGTATTTGTGACTGCTTTGTAGCAGGTGCTTTGTTTTCTCTGTGATGAMAAGAGGTCAGCATAACTTTTAAAAAGTCATAATCCACTAGCGTGGTGTCAGCCACGATCCTATACATTAGYTTATGTGCAGAGGATGGAATTTTACATTCGCTGCTGTCAAACAAAAGGACTCTTGTTGCTCAGGATTTGATGATAACTGCATCGTAACTACCCAGGTAGCTCCCTATCCAGCTCTACGCTATGGTGTAGGAACGCTGTAAGTCTCTGTAAATGTGCAGTTCTCTAACACTACTGTACATGTTTACAAGGTGACAAAGCAATAACATATTCAATGCCTGTAATATTTCTCTCTTCTGCACTATAAATAATTCATTTTACATTGAATTCCTGTAAGAAAGCAAACAAAATCATGATTATTCCTGCCTGTATGGTTTTACTAGTACTTTCTGACTGTATCATTGTAAGCATGTATTTTTACTGTTTTGGTTTACTAGCTTAGCAGTAATTCCTRCTCTACTACGGCCATAATTCTGAGCCAGTTGCCTTCCTAGAGCAGTACTAAAGYTTTAGCACTTTGCTATTTTTGCCAGCAGACTTTAGGTGGGAAACCCCAGCTGCGCGGTGCATGTCCCTGTGGATCTGGGGGCCCTCGTGGGTCCTGGGGATCCGGAGGGCAGCAACACATGGGGCAGSCCAGGCCACCCAGCACTTCAGGGGTAGCCCTGCCACTGCTCTCAAAACTTCCCTGCCCAAAAGAGGGAAAAAACCCTGTATGAAGTCCCAGGTTAGAGGGCAACACTGAAGTCAGTGCTGCATTTTAATCAGAAAGCACATAGAAAATATTTATTAGAGTGTTTTGCCAAATAAYTGGGCAATTTGGATTTCTGTAACAAGCCATAGGCTTCCCTTCCTCTCTCCTTGCTGCCCCCATCTCTTTCATCTTCCACCTTACTGGCTCAATATGAACCCTTTACTGCACACAGGAATCAGACTGATGGCCAACTAAGTGCTCCAAGTTTCCATGGGGGAAATCTATAAGTATCCATGACCAGAAATTAGAAGGAATCTAAACAAATGATTTTTTTTATTAGTTTGGCCTTCACAAGCTGCACGGGCTGCTGACCAGATGGGAGAGCTCAGCAGTCCCGGAGCACAACACACACGTGTTTTCTTTGCTTCTCATTCTTCAGTCTGGACAAACAAGATGTGTGAGCTGAAAAGTGCTGCTGAACCAGGCATCATGTGAGAAAAGGAGTGCAACAGGACAATCTTTTCATACTCTCCTGATAAGCTATTTGATATGTATTAGATCAAGACTAACCTATGGCCCATGGAGATGTGCTCGTCCTGCCTCAGAAAGAAGAGCCTTTTCTGTTCACCTTTCAAAAAACAACGAGCTGCCACTGAAAATATGGGTTGGCTTGAAAGTTACCTCAGATATTGGGCCTGGCTTCCAGGTGTTCTTTCAAAACCCACTATGGGAAGCAGGAAAAGCAGTGACTGTGGCAACAGATCACCATTTTTTCCTTAGGTTTTCTCTCAGTTGCTTGAGTTTCTTTTAAACAGCACATGTAGTTATAACAGCTATTTTACCACAGAGGTGTAGTTTCTGTGCACTCTGTTTTGTCCTTTTCTTGGTCTCTCCTGGATTATTCGACATTGCTAATCAGATGCAGTATCTAAAAGAGAGTCATCGATGGCAGTTTTGGCTCATTCCCCTGAGCTACATGGGTGAAAGGGACACAGGGACTCGGGGTCCCCCTGAGTTTGTCAGGGGCTGCCGCTCTCCCCTCATGTCTGGAACGGTTCCTTTACAGAAAGACTTCTCGGCAAGATGGTTCTGCGTCCAAGTAAGGTTACTGCTCGGGGGAGAACCCTGGGGCACGTGGGGTGTCACGTCCCACCTCTGAGACAGAGGGGTGGCTCAGATTTGCAAATCCCCTCAGCGTGGATTAAGGTGAAACAACACTTAAGGTCTGTGCAAGCATCAAGTTTGATTATTTTSAGAATGAAATAAAAATGTGGGGAAAAAAAAGAAAATGTCAAAATGAAACATTTAACCTGTTTTGAAGGTCTGTTTCAGTTAAGACCGTTTGATGAGTTCAAAATAAAACTGACAAATCAGCCTTTACAAACACTTTTCATCATGCATGAAGTGCACTGTGGAGAATTCGAGTCAGCTGGAGTTCARTGATGCATTTTCTGTTATCCTTCAGTTATCTCCTGTTTCCAGWGTTATCTCTTTGAGGCAGAACCTCCGATAGAGGGTTATTTATCTGCAGAAAGAATTCCAACTCAATGACATTAGAACTGCTTTCTTCAGGGCAGTACTTCTCCATTTACTTTGTGTTTGTTTTAACTTGCTAAATTGCTGTTATTCCAAATGCTGTGTTGCTGAATTTCTCCCCACTTCCATCTACCCCTGGATGATACGCAGCTCATCCTCCCACTCATGTCATTGCATTAATTATATTGTGTTCTTAAAAAAAGCCTGTATCATAAGAGTCTAGCAACTATTTAGACKAGCAGGGGAAGCAAGAACCTAAGACAGACGCATCAAAAAGTACAAAACATGAAGAACTACTACATTTGCAGGCTTAGTGAAAGGATAGTAAATGTATAGTATACATTATATAGGTACATAGTTTGAAAAAAAACCTGCTTGCTATAGTAACACTTTTTTTTTCCTTACATGTTAATTTGCAGATTTACTTTCACCTCCTGTTTGCGTGCTTACTCGGATCCTGTACACCTCCCTTGTCCATCTGGAGGTGGAATTCCTGAGACCCCATTATCCCTCACTTTCCGTAGCCGTTTACAATGAAGATTTATGTCTCTGAGCTTTGCTCGGTTTACAAGGGAACAAATGTGGYAGACGGGTGAATTACATCTTGCATCTGTTGTCCAGATGTCTTGTGATTCTTGTTCCCTCTTTAGAGAGACTGGGGGTCCGGTCTGATAAAGACATCTATGGCTTTGCTTGTACTGCCTGTGGATGTAAAAAATAATGTCACACATGAAGTTCCCTGCCCAGTTTTTGCAGGAAGAGTGTGTAGGCATTGACGGCCCCTCACTTTGTGTCAATGATAGGTTACTTATATAGGGTGATACAGTCATACATATCTGGCACCTTGAATAAGCTGTTCAGGAATACGGTACAGGTAAGCTGCTTAGGTATCAATAGCTTCTGGCTTAACCTCTGCCACCAGGCCCCATCTGCAGGACCAGGCAAGGGATGTGCAAGCTCACAATATGCACAGAAAAGCCCAGGCACCCACACTGTTAATGCTCCATCACTATCTCCCTGTTCTTTCATTGGAGAAAACATCTGCAATGAGAGAGAAACTGGTRCAAAAGCTGTGCCTCTGAGTGCCTCACGATGGTCTCTATTTTGTTCTGCCTGTATTATTACATCTTCATTGGAGCAGGGAGTGGAGGCTGAATTTCCCGCTTTCACCCAGCAGAAGTCACCCTCTCCTCATTTCTCTCTCAGGGGACAGTAAATATTTAATTGAGTGTATCCAAGGGGAAGAGTTCCAAAGAGAAACCTGCTTCCAGACTGATGACAAGGTCACTTGCCTGGGAGACGTARTCCAAGTTCGTGTCACACAGACTGAGACTTGAACAGATGAGCGTGAGCGGRTTGGAAGAAGAGCAAAGCAACTTTAGGAGGTAATAGATTAATAGGTAAGTTTCGGACGTCTTGCCAAGGTAGCTTTTGATTAGCTCAAGTCCTTGCTCATTAGCTAGAGATTGATAACAACCCTTCGGGGGGAAAAAAACAAGAAAGACAGAAAAAAAGAAAACTAAAGAAAGGAAAAGAAATTGAAATGCAGTAGTATTGGTGAAAAGAAAGGACCTGTATTTGGAATGACATATCCTTTGCTCTACCTTTGAAGTTTGTGTGGCATCTTTGATTATCTCAAGAACTGAAATTTTGGAAAAATCAGTATKTTGGAAACAGAAGATAAAAGAATTTTCTTTCCCAAGAATCCCTTAGGGAAAAAAAATTATCTCAAGCAGTAAGAAATATCTGCTCAGAAAGCAATATATCTGATATTTAATAAATATTTTCTCAAAAAGCAATTTATCTGACATTTAATTAAATGTAAAACTYACAGGATACATAATCTACCCAGTTCGATCTGGGAAGGCCAGTTACCCCAAGCAAAATAGAGCATGCAGGTAGCAGATGCAGAGGATTTTGAGAAAAATATTAATTAGTTCAAGTTAATTCAGAATGTTAATTTGATTTTTGTCATGAAAATTATAAATTAATTTGATTCTTGTCATGCAAATTGTAAATGAGCAATTTTTTAAAAGGAAACAAGTGTCGTGGTGGTCAAGGTTTAATTAGAAATTATGTACCAGCCAAAATATTATAATATGCTAGGGAAGGGAAAAAAGACTGTATTCACTGTGAAAAGCTTAGGGTAGCTCTCCTGAATCCACATAGTAATTCTTCTTAGTTCCAACTGAAGCATCTGAAATTATCCTGGAGTGAATCAGCCAGTTTCTCAGCATCACAAAAGCAAAGCTAAGAGGAGGGAAATACTGGAAATGATCCTGTTACGTTACRTTGAACAACACCTGCTCCACTGAGTTAACAGTGCTATTCCGCRAGTGTTTTGGGGGTTTTGCATCACATCACAAAAGGTGACTTGGTGGGATTTTTTCTCTTGCTAAAGAATTTAGCATTTCATAATGATTAGTTTAGACCAACTTACTTCTGGCTTGCTTTTTTTTTCCTCCCATAGTGGCTACATATGGGTGCCCAGGGAAGACAAGGAACAGGAAAAACATATATGGCTTTCCTACTGATACCGTTGCAGGGCCCGAACAATCTGAAGGCAAGAGATTTTCCRTCCATTCTGTGATTTTTCTCTTTAGTATGTGGTAATTAATTTCTCTTCAGTGTTGGTGTCCAGCCCCTCCCTGAGCTCATGTAAGATTCTTGCCTCCACAACATTCTCCATTAGGGAGTCCCACAGGTTTTGATATCTATTGAGYGAAGAATAACTGTATTTTTATTGTTCAGAACCTGACTTTCATTAGATTCATTTGATGCTCATAATTGTTGTACTTGTCCTCTGCATTACTGGAAACACTTTTGTGGTGTTGTTGCAAAAATGGCATAGACCTACCACACAAATGGGGAGGTCTAGCCCATTTGCAGTATTTTCCTTTATTTCACTAGGGAATTAATTCCATCAGAACAGTTCTTTCATTCAGACTAAGGGTTATTCCGGAATACTATGTCATTTTTCACCATCAGACTTGACCTGATTTCTTCTAAGCTTCATTTGCCAGAAGAAAAAGAGGCATGCTACATAATTCATTAGATACTAGGAGTGCATGAAAATGTATTTGACAAGAGCTAATCCCACCAGGAAATCAAATATCAGCTTTTTTCCTTGAAAGAGTGATGGAAGACRCCACTATTTACACATTTCACACTTTCTTTATATTAATTGGAGTAAAATTCATGCTGCCAATGTTAAAACACAAAACAAAACAAAACAATCCACGGCACTGAGAGATCAGCTGAACAGTAGAAACTCAATAAACCTGAAAAAAGTGCTCTCAAAATACGTGATGCACGTATCTTTGAGCATAAGTCTGAAGGAAAGCTACKTTGTTAAATTATTTCATGAGCCCAGAAAATCCTTTGCTACATYAATCAGATCCAGGTAAATGGCACCTATAGGTGAATCCATGCTTGCACTGCTGCAGAATGCAACCATGAGAGAGATATGTGACGTGGCAGCTGCCCCTGGTGCACAGGGTTCAAGAGTGAGCTTTCCAAGGACAGAGGGTCTCCTCTGAGTTTCCTCAGTGATGCAAGGTTGCCTCATGTCAAGATATTTATGGCAATTCGCCGTAYGCTTTGAACAGTGCTGTCAAGAGATCTATAGAAACCACTCTCGCGTCAGCCACACATGTACTATTGATTACTTGGCTCTTCAGATCTTTTCTCTTTAACTTCCAGCGCTTGACAAGAAACATGCTGCCTCGTAAGATCTGGAGTGCAGTTGCATGGAAACCTTCAGAGGTTTTTGTCTTTGTTGCTGTTTTTTTTTTTTTTTTTTTCTTCTGTCAGGAAAGACAGAAATATGGAAGAAATTGAAGCATTTTGCAGAATCTTTTCAGTTTGTGGAAGAGGTCAGCAGAAATGAGGCAATTTTCCATTGGAAATTGCTTTGTTTTCCTTCCCATCTGAAGCATTCTCCTCCAGCCTGTCAAAGGACCGTGGCAGAGCCCAGAGCCTGGAAACCTGAGCCAAGGGTCTCAAGTTTCTTATCATGCGATTTGGTGTCTTCTGTAGATATAAAGGAGAGGAGGCCACGCAGCATGGGTAAAACCTCATCACCTTTAGACCAAATGTGAAATATACTTGCCATGTTTTCAGTGCATTTTGGAAATGTTTATGGCAGGAAATTTAGATATATCTTTTTTTTTTTTAAGTGGGAAGATTTTATTTGGGAGAGATGGCAATGGCAGAAGTAAGGAGGGGAATTGGAAAAAGGTTCCTAACATTCTGACAATTTGAAATTCTTAATGGATAAGTGATTTCTTTCCTATCCTAAGAGTGCCTCCTGTGCAGTTGGATCCTATGTAGGTACAATCACCCCTGAGCAGATCAATGGCCTAAGAAAACACATTTCTAGACCTGAGAAACATTTTCTAGTCCTGAGTCAATTATTTAATTAGAAGACATTTTCTTTTTAATTCCCTCTGTATGTCCCATCAGTATTCCTAACATTGCATCAATAATTCCATTCCAGTCACTCTGAAAATTGCATGCTTTTCCAAAGAGCTCTTTTCCCAGTTAGGCAGCTAAATGTAATGACTCCAGCTTTGCACTAACTCTTACCTGATGAYAGCAATGGTAGCTGCTGTGTATTGCAAAATGATGGAACTTCTACAGCTTGCCTGCACAGAAAATAGCATGTCATTACTTGTTACAAATAAGATGKGAAAATAAGTAGATACCATAATGGAAATAAAAAATTATTCATGCAAAACAAAACTCAGACTCAAAGATAGTTTCTATTTCTTTTTCTAGGTGTGTTGTTTACTGCATAACATAAATTGAAACGCAAATGACGKAAGATACAACACAGTTCTAACTCTAGATAGATGAGTTTCAGATAGTCGAGTGCTTGCATGTAAATTTTAATTCATTTTAATCAGATGAAAAGGACAAGAAATCAAACTTCTTAGTATGAATAACATTTGAGGATTTTGTTGTTTCAAAATATTTATTCAATGAGATCATACCAAGGAATTCTTGTTTTTTTAAGGAACGAATCCGGTGTTCTGCCACTGTTCTCCCTTAAGCAATTTTACCATGATCAGTTTTCCATGGAATTTTGACAGAGTTGCTCACTAGAAACTCATTCATTTAGAAGTAGTTTCTCGCTACTGWTGCCAATTATTCAATGTAAGGTAATGGAGCTGGAGGTCTTTCTTTYTAAGAGACATACTCTATCTTATTAAAAGCTCTGTTTAGCTCCCAGCCGGATGTCTTGTTTACAGACTTTTTATGTATATGACCTGCGCGTCATGGTGGACGACAAGTTGACCATGAGGCAGCAGTGTGCCCTCGTGGCCAAGGCGGCCAATGGGATCCTGGGGTGCATTAAGCAGAGCGTCTCCAGCAGGTCGAGGGAGGTGATTCTGCCCCTCTMCTCAGCCCTGGTGAGGCCGCACCTCGAGTACTGTGTGCAGTTCTGGGCTCCCCAGTGCAGGAGGGATGTGGAGCTGCTAGAGAGAGTCCAGCGCAGGGCCACAAAGATGATTAGGGGTCTGGAACATCTGCCCTATGAGCAAAGGCTGAGAGAGCTGGGCCTCTTCAGCCTGGAGAAGAGAAGACTGAGAGGGGACCTGATTAATGTATATAAATATCTCAAGACAGGGAGTGAGGAGGAGGGGGCTGGCCTCTTCTCAGTGGTGGCCAGTGATAGAACTAGGGGAAACGGCCACAAATTGAGGCACCAAAAGTTCCGTAAGAATTTGAGGAAGAATTTCTTAACAGTGGGAGTGACAGAGCCCTGGAACAGGCTGCCCAGAGAGGTGGTGGAGTCTCCTTCTCTGGAGATCTTCCAAACCCACCTGGACACCACCCTGTGCCACATGCTCTAGGGGACCCTGTGTGTGCAGGGGGGTTGGACTAGATGACCTCTGGAGATTCCTTCCAACCTTAAGTATTCTATGATTCTATGATTCTATGACATAAATGAGTGAAGAAGTATTTTTTATATATATATATATATGTGTGTGTGTGTAATGTATATGTATGTAATTTAATCTCTTTCTATTTCACTTTCCTTATCAAGTTTCTGTATCCCCTTCTGGAACTGCATCTCTGCATCTTTTTAACTGTACTTCRTATTACTGAAGTCAACTAAGGATGAGACATTTGTTCTAGACTGGAAAACCACACTGATATCTTTGGATCCACAATTTGGTCTGAACTGCGATGCAAAGGACACCAAAAAGATGCTGATTTWACCTTATTCTATAATCAGGTTTGATAGATCACAATATTTTTAATTAAATTAACATTTTACTTTCACATTTGAATGTGCATTATATCATGAAGGTAAAAAYCACAGGCCCAAATTCCACTCAAGTCTTTATTCTTTTGTGGTGACTCTAGGCCCTTAGGAACATGTTACCAATAAACTCTCTTTGGGCATATGTTTCCAGTCACGCAGATAGTTAGTGTGAGCAATGATACTGAAACTAGTGGAAGAGARCTAATTATCAGTTGAAGTGTTTGCAGGAATGGAGCCCAAATTCTTGCAATATGTTAATTAACTCAGCAGTGCTGARTATTCAGCTATTTTTATTAATTGTGACCAAATTAATTTGGATTTTTTTTCAGCAATGAAATAGATGTCAAGAAAATGTATGTTTTCTTTCTCTTGATCTTGATATTTAARTTTTAGCATCAATCACATACATAGTATGGTCCTTAAGGATGCTTACAACCTCACACRCTAGGCACATCACTGATTAGTATGTACTCTATTATATCCTCTTGTGGAAAACCATCTGATTTCTAATGAACAACTGCAAYCATTTCAGATTTTGAAAAGCAAAATAATTTCCCTATGTGCTAATTCTGAGATTCCAAAGAAGAGTTGGACTTCCAGAGCCAACTGGAATCCTGGAATAAAACGAAAATGTTCCAGTCAACAAGTCAGGTAGATGTTGATTTGTGTAATCTATCAGTTGTAAATGGTATCCACAATACCATTATATTTTTTCTCACATCTTTCCAAATGCAATAGATGGCCATGTTTGTCATATGGTGTCCTGTGAAAGGTAGTTTTTCTTTTGTGATGAAACCTGGTAGAGGAATTTGGTATCAGCCATTACCCCAGATTTGTTTCTAGTGTCCTTTGGGATTAAATGAAAATGCTTTACAAGTAAAATGGTTGGGAAAATTTCGATAGAACTCCTGGAAACTTTTGGGGGACTTCCTTAATTGAGAAATTCAAGACTTTAGTCTTAGTCTAGTTGTTTTCTTCATGAGCTGTGTAATTTTAGTTTAGCGTGCGTGTACCAGACCAAATTGTTAGCAGGGTGTTAATTTGGTCATTCTAATCATGACACTCACTAGAGCACCAAGCTGTGCATCTGAAGATTAGACACATGTCACCTAGCAGGTTGTAAGCCTGCTCGTTAATATAATTGTTCCTCACACTGCCATGGATCATATAAACACCAAACAAAAAGATGAGCAGTGCCTCCAAATGCTTTCAAATCACCAAGGCACTAACCTCCTTTTGTTCCAGGGAGATTAACCATCTAAGCAGCAATTTCAATCGGCTTATTTTTCACTGGACATTCGATTTAAAAAAATTAGTACAAGTGATAAATGATATATTTACTGCTTGATAAATGATATATTTACTACTAGTTATCTATTTGATTGGCCTAAGAGAAACAATTCCAAGACTTAAATATTTTTTACAGTTCATATATGAATATATCTGTTTTCCCTAGGGGTGTAAAATAGAGTCGTTCTTTCATGCCCGATCTTTAAAATGGTGATTTGACCCTTATTTTCCAGACGGTGAATTGTGGCACCGAGAGAGGCCGTCCCAGTACGTTCAGTGATTTTCTCAAAATTTGAGGAACAGCAGAGTGAACCTTAGCTTCCCAGCTCCTAAGTTGATATCRTCCTAGCCAGGATAGTCTGCTTTCTTTATTCACTTGCATTTTTCAAATGAGAAAGAAAGAAAATACTAATGAATAAAACTGCCACAGCTTGGACCACTAAGAAACTTTTCCCATCAGATAAAAGTAATATCTCCAGTCTCTTTATCAAGGCCTGACAGCTAGTCTGTGATGGAAGAGAATTTTCCGGCTATTTTCTCACTAATCTTAATTTTAAGTGAAGTAACATAATGAGGATTTATTTTGGGCTCTCGGTACACTTTTCTTAAAGCCAGGCAGAAAGGAAATGTGGTATTTGTTTTATTTCTGCTTTAGCACTTTATCTGGCAGCTTGACATGAGAGCAGACATGACCATACAGCTCATTCCTCTGCACATAAGATATGAGTCTAAGCTAGGATTGCAAAACAATTGAGTCTCCAAATTTTCAAACATAATCTGAATGGCTGAAATGGATCCTGTGTCTACAAAGGGTTTAGAACTTCTACACTTGTAACAGAGCAGTATTTTTTTTTTTTCTGGAATCTACTGCTAGATGTTTTTATTAGTTAGATTCCCATAGTTGTACTACCTAGTTTATTTGTGGAGGTTTTTTTTTTAAATGAATCTTTGAAAACTCTGAATCCTCAAGTGCTTTCATCCATTAATGAAATCTGGAAGAGTGACCAACAATGTAATGGAAATAAAATGGAATTTGAGCAAATTACTGTCTCAGAAAAATAAGAAGAGCTTTGATTGCCGAGGGCATCTCAGCCTGGGAGGTGTTTGTGACCCAGGAGGGTTGCCAGAAGTCTGACTCTGAGGATGTCTGTCGTATTGTGACCCCTATCACAAGTATGATCGGACTAAGAGTTGCAAGGCGATGCCTGCTCTGACATCATCAGAACAAATGMAACATATGTTAGATATGAGAATAGCCTTTCTGAACTCAGTGAGGTAATGCATGAGATGAAGATTAATGCCTTGTGATGGGATCACAACATTCAAAAGCCCATGAACCCAGTGCCACAAGTTCAGTTTTCCCTCTCATCACTCCTCTGATACCCACCAGAAGAAAAACATCAGGCCACTGGAAGGAAAATATTCCCCTGCTGAAAGGCCCAGACAAATGCCACAGTGTCGAGGTATTCATTAAAAAGCAACTTTGGCATTTTGACAAATGGATAAAGTTCACTGATTGTATTTTACCACTTTATCTGAAATCCCTTGAGTTTTGCATGTTCCAAACAGCAGACACATTAGATAGGTTTCCCAAAACCCTTGAGCAAAATATTAAGCTACAGGCTTCAAGTTCCCTCTTTATCTCAAGTTTGCATGGAATCTTTCTCCCAGTTAGTCCCAGATGGACTTTTGCTTGCAGGAGTAATTCTTTAGTTCTCCATTGTAGTGGACTGTTTTGGAAAGATTGTTTTTAAAGGGGGAGTATTACCCCTGCAACATTAGTCTTTGCTTCCTGATGCCCCAGGTCACGGCTGGCATCCCAGACATTCCCAGACTGTCTCCTCCTCTTGGCCTCTCTGTGCCAGCTCCCATGGCCACGCTGGGGCATCCCACCTCCCAGCAGTGTCTTGCCTGCCTCTGCAGGAATGTGTTTGGTGGATGAACACAAGCAAGAGGAGTCAGAGAGGCTGGGAGTGCATTAAATGGAAAATGTTGGGACAAATCAATGAACAGACACTGCAAATGAATCACTGAAGCATGTACATTATCCCAGGGTACAGTCTGACTCCTATCAGGGAAAAGGCTATTTGAAGTGCACATCTCTACGTTTTGCAGTGCAATCCATTAAATAACCTTATCTTCTCCTGCAGCAGCCTGCTTCCCTCCTGCTGCCTTCGTGTCCCAGGCCTTTCCGGCAGCAGGCAGCCCAGAGTCTGCATGGGGCTTTCCAAGACACCGGTGTAGATTGGGACCTCCTGGCAGGTTCGTGGGGGCTCTGGGACTGCGCTGAGCTCTGTGGAGGGCTTGTGTCCTCAGAGAAGCCGTGCAGCTGTGCAGCCCTCCAGCCTGACCCAAATCTTGCTGAGGTCAATGAGTGTCTCTCCATCCGTCTGCCTGAATGTGGGCCATATGGCAATATGGGGTCCTAGTGAATTCGGAAGGTTACTCACATGGAAACAGATGCATTTGAATGGAGCTCCTGCCAGGATCCAGGGCCAGATTCTTTTCTTCTGTTGTTATTATGTTTGAGTGGAAAGGATTCAGAGAAAATAAGCAGCCTGCTCAGATCTTCGTGGGGCAGTGATAGAACTTTCTGAATGACAGTCCCCTCTCAGCAGGGGCAGTTCAGTTTACTAAAAAACAGATGGAGTTTTCTATTTTTAAGTGCAACAACATCCTATAATAAAATTGAGAGATGGCATAAACCCAACCAAAACACCAGAGCCAAACGCTTGTGAACAGCGAAAAGTTGCATTCTGGATTGAAGTGTTGGATTGCTCAGAGAAGCCCACCTAGAGCTGAAAGACTAGTTTGTAATTAATACTTTACAGAAGAAATTATTCAAGATAGCTGTCCCATAATAGATAAAATGCTTAAATGTTAATGACTCTTTTTTCTTTTTACTTTTTTTTTTTACTTTTTACTTACTTTTTACTAAGTGACACAACATAGGTCTGTACACAAAAATGTCTGTTCTTAAACAGTTTTAATGGGGAACAGTCAAGAGGTAAATAAATGTCTTTTGTGCTCCTATATGTCAGTTAGTATTAGTGTTACTAATTGGTCACAGGCCACTTCAGATATACCCAGACCGGTGAGTCCTCCACTAAGGTCAATCTCATTTGCCTTCAAGTTTTAACCAGACGAGTCTTCTTCTCCTATCTGAATTCACACGAAGCACTGTTTCACACTAGGAAACAGAGTTTGTCTATGGCAAAATGTCCATATGCATGAGAAAAAGTCTCAGTGATGTAAAAATTCTTCAGTGATGTAAATAAGTGCAAATCTCTGAAACTATTGAAGCTGGAATGCAGTCACAACAGCCAAGTGTATAAAATATGCAATATATAAAGCACTTGCCATCTCTTGGATGTAAACTGCTATTTAAAAATAATTCAGTATCAGTACATTGCAGTGCTGTCATGCAATTGATTATAATTAAATATCTCTAATAGTAAATTATTTTAAAGGAATATACCATATTCTCTTTTGTCTATGTTTTAAAAATACAGTGGTAACTAGTTAAAATTCTATTATAGACATTGTTTCTTCTACTGTCCTGGGAATTTTGCATCAGTTCAAGATTCTGTTCTGCTTTAAGGTAAAGCTTACTATCCATAAATCTTACAGATGCATCAGATGAATTTTTATTGCAGAAGAAAATTTTGCCATTACTAGCAAAATCATGTAATTAGTTACGGAAGTAAAATCAGAACACAAGTGATAACTCAGTAAATCCCTTAGGGGTAGAAGCATAATGTGCTGAAGGGTATAATTCTTACCAATATCTCCCCTTGATTACTTGGTTTCATTAATTTTTGTTGTGATATCTGTCCCTAGATCCCAATATTTTTTCATGTTATATAAGATGCCTTTAAAGCCTCCATAGCAACAATAGTAGGATTGCAAGGTAAAGCATACAGTAAGATGCAGTGCCAAAGCTAAGTTTGCTTATGCAATCAAAGCTTTGCACTTTGCATTTGAGAGGCTGGACTGCAGTCCAAGTAATGATGTAATCAGATTGGTTTTCTTTCAYGACATCTCATCTAGCCTTATCAAGGCCCTAGGACAAGTGCAAAACCAGTTACGGTCCAGTACTCTGTAGKCACTGTTAGCCCCTTTATTCAACATCCAAGAGCATATCATGCACATGCAGGAAAATCAAAGAAAGCTGAGGACAAGAACAAGTTATAAGAATGGTTTCATTTATAAGTGAGGGTCCATGTTAATCACAGTATGACAGTGCCAGTSAATAATCAATATCTGCAATATCTGGTGCGATGGTAAGACAGAAATGTTGAAAGCTGAGTGCCACATCCTCTACAGGAGTGGCACATGTGGAAGAGGATGTGTCCGCTGCAACTTGGACAATCTTCTCCTTTTATCATAAAGTCCATGATAGCCACCAAAGTCTCGTTTCACAAATTGCATAGGGAGACTGTGGGCTGGAAGAAGAGCATAGGACACACTTCGGGGACTCCTTTCTTAAAGWGCAGTGTATGTATATTTAATATTATCCAAAACCTGCTGTGGTAAAATAACATTATCCTTCATTTTACAGTTGCCATAGGTTTATAGCAATAGCTGTTTCTTCAAAGTCAAAGAATGATAATCCTCACCTTAGATATTTGAAAGTTTAAATAATATATTTGTACTGCATCCTGGAAATGTTTGAATCTGACTTTGGGCATTAATCCTGTTTATTTAAATCCTGAATTTAAGTAATATAAAGAGGTTCAGAKTCTCAGTTCAGCCTTAACAATGATTTATATTCAGCATATTGTCTCTTMTGAGCAAAATAAATACTTAAGGTTGTATACCTGCCTAAATCTAATTAAAATTTCCTACTTAAACCTAATTAAAGTTTTCTGTCCTTTATTAATTGCATGCATTTTTGCTGTTGCTTCCTTTTTAACTATATCACATAATTAACCATAATATCTACTTTTTCCAAGCCACTGGGTGCATCTGCTACTCCTTCTAGCATAGGTTTTAGTGGTTGCGCAGTATGGATTTTCAGTCTGGCATGTTGTGTAGACCAAGGCTTGGCTGGTACAACATCAGAAAGTCCTCTACAGAAAACAAGCAAGCCTAAGGGCTCCAGTTTTGTTGGCAGGTTGCTGCTTGAAGATCAGCCTCTTCATTAGAATAGCTAGGAATGGAGAGTTGAATGAGCTCTGAAGAGATGAGTTTGTCTGATCCCTCTCTGCATAGTCAGGATCRGAGGATCAATTACCAATACTGGAAAAAATGTTTCAAGTGAAAGAAAGATTTTCTAAGAAAAGCAAAAGGCAAAATAAATTAAATTAATTAAAACAGCATGATTTAAAATACTCTCTGATCTTTAAGATATTGATCACAGTGTTCAAAGACCTTCATAGCCTCCTCACCCTCCCCTGCTGGGCTGATTGGACTATATTCTTATTCCTAAGACGACATCTTCATAGTATAGTAATAGTAAAAGTATAGAATAGTAKTAATTCCCATAATTCCTAATATAATATTGTTTGCTTCCTCATATGCATCAGAAATTTAGCATCTCCCAAAATGTCAGCTTAATGAGATGCTGCAGTACAAAAGGAGAGAATGGAAGGCACACAGRCCCAGCACTGATTTTGGTTCCTAATACTGGACTATACCCTGATGAAACCACACATTCTTAGTAAACTGCAGGAACTCAACTAATTTGTCCATACTAACAGCATGTTAGAATTAAAGGTAGTTGTAGTGCGCAGTTATGGTGCAAGACCATGATTTGAACTTTCTTAAGTGATACTCAAAGAAACAGAGTKGCACAGATATTGAGGTGTTGTGCATTGCCCATGAGACAGCACTGAAGGCAGGAGMTTAAAAGCAATGTTCTCATCTCTGTCTTTTACTGCTGCAGAAKAGAGCCATTTGTACCAAGGTGAATAGAGAAGAGGCTTGATACACTGTTTAGGCAGCAAGGAGACTGGGAATTGAATGACAAAAGTTCAATCTCCATTAATAAAGAGGAGTTAATGAAGTAAATAGATTTAATATTATTGAATTTATTAAATTATATATATATTTATATAAAAAAAGTTAATAATAAAGATGAGGCAAGTGCACTCTCTGCAGAAATAGCAGAGGTCTCTTCCAGCAAGCCTCAGCCCCTTCCTTCTATGCCTTCTCAAATATTAGACTTTCTGTCTCCTTAGTTTGAGTAGAGACGTGATGTCTACCATCCCTGGCCAGGAAACTCTTCCAGACTTCAATGGGGGGCAACTCAATGCTACATCTGCAATCAGATCTTGTCAGCAGAAGACCTACACATGGAGTCTGCCCAGGACATTGTCCCTCCTCAGGGCATTTCCCCTCTTAGGTTAGCTTTCACCCAAGGCACTTTGCCTCATAGCACAGATTGTAGGATGGAAGGTTGTTTCTTCAAACAGCTGTATGCAACAAGATGAGAATCTTCTTAGGGTGTGATGGAAAATGGGTGGAAATTTTRTTGTCTAAAAAAGGCTAGGTGAAGGTGCTAAGTTCTCCTCAGCGTGCAGGGAGAGGGTGTGCTCTTAGTCGGACACCAGGAGCAAGTGTTACTGTGAGCCTTGCGTAGGCTGAAATGAAGAGTTAAGCCCTAGTGGGAGAAGGACTCCAGTTGGCCATAGTGCCATTGAGACCTTCAGATTCTGGGATGTGGCATCTTCACCCAGGAGGAAAACTATATAAATTTTGGAGATACCATTTTTTTCCCCTGAATTTAGATTAAAACTTTTAGATGGAAAAAAAAAAAAAAATTAGAGGAAGATGCTTAAGCACAAGAACATACATTTAGATGTTTTAATAATGAAAAATGACAACCTATTTTGACTTAACGTTTCCTAGATAAAAATCTTTCACATTTTCATTTCTTATCTAGAACTGATATGTATTTAAAAGAAAGAAATTAAAACAACTGAAGAAAACTAAACAAAACAAGCAAAAGTAACTTGTAAAAAAGAGATTAAAACAACTGAAAAAAAAAAGATTTTTCTTTCCCAATAAAGACTTTAAAGATTGATCAAAACAAACAAACAAACAAACACACACTTTTCCAGAGTTTTTTATTTATGTATATATTCTATTTAAAATGTAAAAGGAAAGAAGAAAATATAGGGAGTTTTTTGTTTGTTTGTTTTAATTTTGTTCTGCCCTYTGTGTTTCCTTTCTCCTCCCTGCCCTCATGCCCCAGCTGGGATAACACATTTTTTTGTCCAGCTCGATACTTTGGTGAAAGTGTGCCAAGGAATGAGACAGCCATTAAATAACCTTTCTTCTTCATCATCATTATGCTTTCAGTAAATCCTTATGAAAGGCTCAGTCTCTGTAACCTTCTGTTCTCAGGCCACAAAGGAGCTAACCAACGAATTACGCAGCGGCACTCAGCGGAATGGCGTTCTGTGGTTAGAAGGGGAAAGCAGCAACATGCAACTGGTTTAGGGCAAGTGCGAGTGAGTTGCGAACAAACTGCCTTTTCCTCAGCTAATAAAATGATTCCATTATGGAGAACACTTGTGCAGAAGGCAGGTGGCACAATTCCAGCAAAAAGTTATTTGCGTTGGCCATGTGAAAATACGGAGTGCATAATTCAGATACGATATCGACCTTTTTATCGCATTAGGAATGAGACTTCTCTCTTCAGCTAGGCCTGACACAGGACTATATTTCCACTTTATATTTCTGCTTACATTTCCTTAGATTAACCTTTTAGCTGAGGAACATCAGAGATTATATTGCAGCAGTTAAAATAATGAGAATATTGTAATCATTAAAATTATATCCAGAAACACTATTTATCCATATTTGATGCTGAGGAGAGGGGCAGGATCCCCTCCCTTGACCTGCTGGTAACCCTCCTCCTGATGCAGCCAGGATCCCGTTGGCCTTCTTGGCCATGAGGGCACATTGCTGCCTCATGGTCAACTTGTTGTCAACCAGGACTCCCAGATCCCTCTCCACGGAGCTGCTTTCCAGCAGGTCAGCCCCTAATCTGTGCTGGTGCCTGGGGTTATTCCTGCCCAGGTGCAGGACCCTGCACTTGTCCTTGTTGAACCTCATGAGGATCCTCTCTGCCCAACTCTCCATCCTGTCCAGGTCTCTCTGGATGGCAGCACAGCCCTCTGGAGTGTCGGCCATTCCACCCAGTTTGGAAATAATATATAGTGCAACATGTARTGTTGCAAAGATGTCAACAGAAAAAATACTAAACTTTGAAAACAGCAAGAAATGAAACAAATMATGATACTGCTTAGACAAGAGCTTTCTACTTTAAAGGAAGTTGTAATTTTCCCAGATACTTTAGTTTCAGTGGAATTGGGCAGGGTGCTGTATTTGAGATAGACAAAGATCTTTAGARCTGTAAATTCCCTTTGTGATTAATAACTAAGAAATCACAGTGCCTATTATTTGTCTTTTTTCACTGACATAAAGTCGTGTCCTTTGTGAAATGTGCTGCAGGCATCTTGGTCTCRCTCTGTCAAGGAATGACCTTGGGTGATTTCTGCTCTTATTTAAATTGCCCACAATCCGTAACCAATAACCACTGAGAGGGCCTTTGCCTCACTGATYCAGTCTGTTTCTCCATGAGGATCTTTTTGATGACTTTTATTCTCTCTCCCCCTTCTTTAAYACCATTCCTCCTCTGTGCTGTCTCCTTTCCCTGCCTAGTTCTTGTCACTTCATGCTGACGGCAAGTGTGCAACTCTATTTGACATGTTTCTACGTACTAGGCTGAGCTAAGTTATGATTTTTGTCCAGTTCATTCCCTTGTAATGCCAGCACAGGATTTTTGTGTTTTCCAGCATTTAGTATCTCTTTGGCTGCTGMCAGAGTTCTGGTTATTTTGCCCTGTGTTTGCAAAG
Source organism: Eudromia elegans (assembly GCA_003342815.1). Taxonomy (NCBI): domain Eukaryota; kingdom Metazoa; phylum Chordata; class Aves; order Tinamiformes; family Tinamidae; genus Eudromia; species Eudromia elegans. The sequence goes on along the minus strand of PTEX01000091.1, from coordinate 80,180 downwards.
CTGCTTTCTTCAGAAGTTATAAGGCATAGTTGTAGTTTCTTATAGACATTTAAGGTCAATGACATTTTCCTTTTCACCATAAGATCTCACCATATTTCTTTTGTAAAAAAAAAAATCAAAATGCATTCTCTAAAAAGTGGTATTAAATTTATATAAATTATAAAGTTATTCATGTACTTTTATAGAACGTATCTGGCCATCAACAGTTTTGATCTAACAGACTTATGTTCCACMTGAATATTATGTTCAAGCTGTGATCAGTGATACCAAATTCAAGTGATTAATTAGCTAAGGCTATAAAGATCTAAGAAAGCATAAGCCTGTGTGTACTGAGTGCCTTTAGGTGTACTAGTAACTAATTTGATCTCCTTTACATGATATTAATGATCTTGCAACTGTGATAGCTTAAAGGCACAAGTGCCAATATATAATCAAGACAGATTTATATATTAGCCACTTTTATTACAGGCTGAAGTAGAAAATGTGGGCACAGCAGGAATTTCAGAAAAGAGACTTTTTTAGTGCAGATTAACTGGATGTTTTTATTTGCAGCACATCATGGTTGTTGGGGTCTGAGTCCTGACAGGGCTCTGTAAGGGGTGACAATAATAACAGTAAAAGTAACTCAAAATGTTACAGGATCTTCGTGGGGCTGTTCTGCAGGATACCAGGATCCACTAGGAGGAGCTGGAGGGTTATTTATTGCAGGGCTTATCAACCCCAAATTTCAGGTAGCCTCACTAGCTAAGGGGATGAGAGGACAGACAGAGCAGTCATTCTCCATCACTTCTTGGCTGAATTTTTCTTTTTATTTGAGCTTCTGCAGAGGAACTTATTTCCACTGCCTTTTGCTGGTCACCCTAGAGAGCCTGAACCCAGGAGGAATGTCCCTGAGGTTTTTATCAAGTTTGTTAAAGCATTGCACTGTATACATTTTAAGGCAGGGATTCAAAAATGTCTTTTAAAAAGCTTGTCAGGCAGTCTTGTGCTACTACGACTCTGTCCTTATGTGTGAAAAAGTATTTAAATAAATTCTGTATTTTATAAAAGAGAAAGCAATAATAAAATGAAGCGTACATAATAAGTGCAGTGCCTTTGCAGTAGCATTTTCAGCACTTCAGCTTATATAATCCAGTGCATACATCTATTTGGATCTCTTTACCACTGCTTTTGTCACCAATCTGTTAATGCTGGCAGAAGTCCTTGGGTAGYGCATCAGTTTTAATGGTGGATTTTCTTGGATTGCAAGTAGGATAAACTCTTCAGAGAAATGTTTGCTGCTCTAGTTTTCTGATGTTCATTTTGTTGCAGACAATAAGAGTTTTTGTTAGTAKCCAGGTAAAGCAGATTTGCCCAGTGGCTTTGCCTCCAAATAATTGTTTTTTGATTGGTGTTGGGCTAAGATTTCAGAGAGGAAAARGGTTTTGCCTTTATCACATTCGCTCCTTTGCTACAGTTAGACAAACTTCTGCTAGCGGCTAATGAGAATTTCTTCCCAGGCATTATGGCTGTGTATCTTAAAGAGGTCATGATTTAGGTCCGTTTATTCCCCAGTGAAGTCTCTTGATTTTGTAATGTATTGGCTGAGAAGTAGATCTCCTCTTCTGGCTTTTGACAAAGAACCTTTAAATAAAGTCARCCTGAGAGTGGAAGCTGTCCCTTCCCATGATCTTTATGTGCTCATCTTGTTTTATGGTAGRTTACAGAACAAGGTAAGTTTGGTGGTCTAGGCAGTGTTTCCCTAGAGGCACCAAAATAGGATCATCAGCTTGTTYAACCCAAAGCAGGGAGATGTTAGCTCATGGCCTGCTCACATTGCAAGCACCTTATGCAAATCCCTTCAAGATATTCAAAAGAAAACACCAGGTCTGGAGCTTGATTMTGCTGTCATTGATGTAAATTTGGACTTGCAAAATGTGTGGAAATCAACGTGAGATCAGAATTCAGCCTGTCAGTTTTCCATTGTGCAGAAGTYATTTGTCCAGACTGGGATGCTCCCRTACAAATGCATCTGGTCATCTGTGCAATGTAGTAATTATCTGTGTACCATGGGATTATAAACCATATTTACAAATACAGTCTGTTTATTTGCATAATTCTGGGGCACTGGTTGAGACTCATGCGCTAAACTGAGGGACTTACTGATATGAGTGCATGCTGAATTGCAAGGTCATTAAGCTGTAATCTTTATCATAAGATGCTCCCTCCACCTAAATCTCAGAAGGATTTGTGATGACTTCTATTTCCATCTTCCTGGGCCACCTAACTCTTGGTACTCACCAGAAACAACAACAAAACCRAAAAATGGAAGACAATACATTTATACCAAGCCCCAGTAAATCCTGGGAGCTTTAGCCTTSAAATGTTAAGGCAGAAATGCCTTGAGCAAGGCATACTTTGGCATTTCATTACTTAATCTTACTGGCATGTTGTGAAGCTCTCCCAGTCCTACAGGGTTTGTGCAATGAGACTTTCTATAATGAACCCAGTCTCATATTTGAGAATTTACTATCTGAGCATGCTGCTCACATTTATCTCACTTGCAAACCAAGTCTTTTACCCTTTATTGAGGATAGCACAGAAGCCCTTGAAGAACAATAAAAAGTACCCCAAATTTGCAGTGTAGTGTGGCTCTAGGGAAATGTGGTATTTTATTTCCTAAGGTAAGTTACTCTCAGAAAAAAAGAAGGCTCCCTGTGAATTCTTGGCTGAACTGAAAAATACTCCAGCGAGTATCCCTTGGCCTTACTGCTGAAAGGAGAGGGAGAGGAAACATCTGCAAGACTGACACAACCCTTCATACACATTATGATATTCAGGTACATCAAGTTAACAAAATGTCTAGAGATGATATCTGCTTGTCCAGCAAAAGAAGAAAGATATGTATGGCTTGGGGCTTCCCATGCAGGACTGATGGTGTGCAGCCAACAGCATCTGCTCAGCGTCGCATGAGGCTGAAGAGCTGGGATGACAACCCTTGCTGAATGGACCTGCCTCCACCTCTCATGAGAGGACCATCAGCTGGAAGAGGGTGAGACAGGGAGTAAGAAGGGACAGCACAAAGGGGAAGAAAAACCATCAGCTGTTCTAGAGAAGCTGATAAAAGTAAATAAAATTGCAAGAAAAGAAACGGCACCATTGCAACAGATGGTCCTGGCAGCGTTCAGGTAAGCCTGTAGTAGTAAGCAAGTCTCAGAGCCACGTTATCTCACACTGTAGGCATGATTCTTCATTGTCCTTGTTGTTATTGTGTTCRTTGACAAAAATGTTTTATGCGTATGAATAATACATTTAAACAGATGGGGAAAAAGTGCTCTGTGAATRAAAGAATGGGGTCAATGAAATCAGTGGGATCTTTGTTATTCGGTTTATGGTAGTACCTAGCACCTGCAGGATCACTCAGGGTTAGAAGCCTGAGGTAAGAGTTGAGGACATTTTCCTATAAAGCTGTGCAGTGAAACTTGGTGGTGGTCAACAATCTGCTAAAGAGACTCTAGACCTGTAATTCTTTAACAAAAAGTCTACCTATATATTGGTAACCTGACTCAATCCATGACTTGATTTGGATCATCATTGTGTGACAACAGAGGAATATCTAAGACATTAACCTACATTATCAGGTCCCCATCTGTTTTCTTCTTTTATAGTAACTTTCAGAGGATTTATAAAATAAATAAAATCACTTTGAAACTTAGAAGATAACTACGAATCTTTGTTTTCCCCTCCTGTGTTTGTCCTTGTGAACCAGACCAGCGATACAGTTCAACTGGCACTAACAGATTTTGAAAGAAATCATGAATCATAACAGAAGCAGCAGCATTGGATTATATGAGCCTTGAAAATGTAAATGTCTGTAATGTGGTGTTTTAAGCATTGGAAATAAACTTTTATGCGTGTCTGTACACATATATGTAATATTTATATGTACATTTTATATATATATAYACACACATATAAAATAGAGATGGATTTTTAGGCCAAAATTACACACATTGACCCTATCACTCCAAAGAAAAAAAAAACCACCTTATTTTTTCCTTAGGAAAGGCTTCTAAAATTTTCTCCGCAAATGAGCTTTGAATTTTTATTGTCTATGCATTTTGAAATTAAAATTGACATTTCTGTGTCACCTGTAATGCCAGGATTGCTGTCAGAGCATGTTAACCGATTTAATCCTTATATGGAGTCAACCACCAGAAGGAAAAATGTGAAGCTTTCTATCATGACGTTCAATACCGCATTCAGATGAGACAAAAATCTTGTTATTCATCCCAGTAAGTCTCCTGAACTCTTTTGTAAGGGAAAGAAAAAGAATTTTTTTTTCTTTTTTTTAGATGCTAGTTTGCTTTTTCTGGCTTTCTTTGCATGCATTTCTGATTTTTCACGTTCTTTTCCAGTTTGGGTCGTTGTCAGATGGATGCTCAAGGAAGGCAATGGGAAGCGCGTGCCTCTGCCGCTGTCAGCYGGCTGCCGCCTGCCTCTGGGGCCGGAACGACAGCGTTCCCCTTCCCTCTAATTAGAGGAACCTACGGAAGACTCTTCACTTTAATTTTTGAGCAAGTTGCTAGTTAACTCTCTTGAGAGGACAGCCCTAGAAAAGAAACGCAGCTGAAAGCCATCGATATTTCCATTTAAAAAAAAAAGTTACAGTTCCGCACAGCTGTGGTGTTTGCCCTTGTTTTTTTCATTTTATTTTTATTTTTAATTTTCTATAAAGCTTCACCGGCTTTATATTTTTGAGGGCCTGTGGCAGGGATGAGGACAGCCCCGCTCAGGCTGCTCTTAAGGCGTTAGAGCTGTCACCAGGCCTTGGCTCTGGACAGGCCGGTCAGGGGACATTGGCCGCGACGAGGGGCATTGCATTCACACGAAGCATCCGCTGGGCAGGCGGAGCTGCGCGTTAGTGCCAGAGCTGCTAGTGCYGCTGCTCCTGGCCTGCCTTAAATCACGTAGCCTTCCACAGTTACCTTCCCTGTACCCAAACCAGCAAAAACATCTTCCTCCCTCAACGTGGCTGTAAAAATTGGTTGTAAAACTGTACTAACTGMTCTCAAAGCCTTGATATACATACTGTTAATTGAGGGAGTTTTCCAGAATGTCAGAATTCTGTTGTCTAGCAGCCCTCTGTTTGCTTGGGCAAAGGTTCACTCTGAACTTTCACCCCCCTGTTCCCACTGCAGCCAAAACATCTGTTCTGCAGTTTTGCAGCTGGAAGCTGGAGCCCTCCCTCTCCTCCACGATGCCTAAAAAGGTGTCGGTTATGCCTGGATTGGGCCGGAGGGAATTCTCACTAATTATCCCCCGAGATTTTTTCACGTGGTCTCTGTGAGAGGCGCGACTAGGCATCCCTTTGGTGACAAACTGCTAAGCAGTGACAAACTTAGGCAGGACCCAAGTGTTACGGACTGGCACATCAGATCTTAGTGAAAAGGAGAACATAAATGAGATTAATTTTGTTTTGACCTTTTTTTCTCTTTAAGGTGTATATGATTCCCTTGTCACACCCTCTAACTCTGTRTCCCTCAGGTTTTAAATAGTAATTTTACTAAAGTCTGCAGCTCACAGTCTTCCCCCAGACAGTGCTGAAACACTGAGCAGTGAAGCAATGCACCAAAACAAATGGGGAAAAAAAGTATCTGTTTTTCAGACTTTAACATGGTGCCTGGAAAAACTATTTGACACCGCGGATTGCACAGCTGCTAGGGAAAAGCGCTCTTGTGCCAAGAGAAATGTTCCCAAACTGCTGCTGGCCCTTGTTAAAGCGGAATGTGTTTCTAGCTCTGACTGCAGCGAGTATTTGGTGACAAGTGTTGATGACAGCTTCTTAGGTGTTACGGCCTTAAAGGGAGTAATAGTTCAGAGCAAATGCTGAATCCATAGACTAGATCCGTCTTCTCTGATAACTGGAAGTAAAGGAGATTTATAAACAAAATGCTGCAAGTCTAAAGGCCTTAAGGAGCTGAAAGGTGGCAGAATGAAGAAGTCAGTCTGCTGCTGACTTSGATGATTTTATGTTTTCCAGTTTCCTTAATATTACTTTAATGAGTGTAACCTTTTGTCTTATGCACAGTACATTGTATTAAGATACATGGACATGCTGWAACCACCAATTCTCATTTTTTGTTTTTCTCCAGGTTTTATTTCTYTGTTGTTCTGGCCCCTTGAAGTAGGCTCACAAAACCACCAAAGCGAGCCTCTGAACAGAGTTCTGCMATAAACTAAAAGACAAAGTGCAAAGTTGCCTAAGTGATTGAGCCATTAAATCACACTCCCTTCCTTCAGCTACTCTTAGCGTAAGTTGATGAGAAAAGATTTCCTCGCATCGTGCTCTGGCCAGTCAGATAAATCCTTCAAGCTCCAGTGTACCTAACATGTGGTGTATAGTGATGCCTTCGGCCATGAGAGCCTGGCCTCCCTGCGCCCGTATGTGCATACACAGACCTCATGCAATCTCTGCTCAGAGCAATACRTACACCCACAAAATTGTTCCGTTTCCAAGGAAACTGCGAGCTTCACTTTTTGACAATGCCCACAATTTATTACTCATTTCTAACACCACACTCTTCTCTAACTATTTTCTCCAGCTAAAATAATATGTTTTCTAATATAAAATGAAAGGAAGAGATGGCTGCTGCCATAGGACAGAGGATTTTCCACGGTTTCCTCTCGACAGTGGGTTGCTCTCATCCGTGTGCCCTGCTGGAAGGAGTGTTTGAAAGATGAGGTTCAGAATCGACCAGAGGAACTCTGCTGGCTTGGTGGCCTGGTGACCTGGGGCCACGTATCTCAGTCTGTTCACTTAAAGAGGTTTACAAAATTTCTCAGGCACTTCTTTCACCTTGAAATCAACTCATTGCTACAGCTGCTGCCTGTCAAGAAAGGAAAGTGTGAGCTAACAGAAAAGCCTTTTTCTCTGCTGCATGGATGTGTTGAGGAGGAAAGTGTAAACTTGTCCTTCCCCAGCCCTCACCAGAGGAGTGCTCAGGGCCAAAGAAAGTGCAGAGCGGGCTGGCCTCATGGCCACCGTGTGCTAACGCCACCACCCTGCTGGGAGCTCTTGCTGAGCTCCTCAGAGACCATCAAGGCTGCAACACGGGCTGGAGGCAAACATGTTTTCCTCTATGGCTAGCAACAAATGGCAAAACGGAGGGGAGGGGGCCGTGCGCAGCCGCGGGCGGCGAGGTGAGCGTCTTGGCTGCRTTTCAGAAGCTCTGCGTTTCTCTGCCTGCTGGGACAGCTGGTGCTGAGCAGGGCCCGGGCAGCAGCAGTGAACCACAGCTGGCGGAGGGCATCCTGGCCACCTGCCCCCAGGCCCCGAGGCGAGGGAGCGGGACATGGCGTGGGGTGTCATCCGTCGGCTCCCTCATGACGCAGGTGATTCTCACTGACCCGACCGGTCAGGCTCACCAGCAAAACCCGGGCGGGGAGATGCCTTCCGTTTCTCCAGGCAAGCATCTACACACAGAGCAACACGGTAAAGGTTGGTGTGTGGAGAGTCAGGACCAAAATGCGCATCCGCTGCTGCTGTTGTGGTAACCACAGGGCTCCAAACGCCTGGCTTGCAGGCACGTTACAGCTCCAAGGAACGCTTCAGGCTGCAGCAAGGCACAAACCCTTCCGCTCCCAGGAAGGCAGCTAAATATTTATTGTATGTAGTGAACTGGGCGAGAGCGGAGACTGCTTGTAGGCACAGGCGAGTCCTTGCTGGAGCCAGGCAAAGTGGCGGGGCTGTGTTGAGGGCAGACCACAGACGACTGCGTTTGTAACCCCTGGRGTGACTGCTCTAGGATCCTCTCACCCTGCAGGATCGAATGACAAACAGCTAACATGCATTTTAACCAGTGGCTTTGCTGCAAGTTTAGGAAACTTCAGTAAGTGTTTGAGTGGTGGATAAGAAATTGAAACATTTAGAATAATGCTGCAATTAAGTTCTGCGTTAGAACTGGACTGGCATTTGGCCAGTTCCTTTGRCTGAAACGAAGATGAAGGCTAAAACTGGAAGTTCAGGTTTTGATTTCAGATTGCTGAAATACTGTGAACAAATCTTGCAAGTTCTCAGGCTGTCGTTACAAGAATTAAACATTTCTTGTGTTGCTGACTTGGGGCAACACCTCTGCAAGAGTGACCAGTCCTGCGATATCCTGGCTAAAGCAGGAAAAAAAGGCACCTACAGGAATACCTCCCCGAATACTACCCCGAATCAGCGTGTTTTGAGCCTGTGATTTGRCTGTAAGAAAACACGTGATCAGGCATAAGATTGCTGGGAGAGATGCTGGTTATGTCACTTTATGCCACTCTATGGTTTTCGTTCTAGAGCTTTATTTGCCTATCAGAATATTAAGTGGCATTATTAAATTGTGTTTGGAAAAATACCGCCCAATAAAGTCAAACTCTTTAGGCTAGCAATTGGCAGGGAGGCAAACAAAATTTGGACCCAGGAATGAGGAAGCTGAGTTAGAGCTGAAATAGGGAGTTTCAGATACGATCAGAAAAGCTCATATCTTGACATGGCTACTAGTCTTGAACTATGAAAAATTCAAAATATTTTTAAAGTATGTTAACAGAGTGCCAAATATTGAAAAGGAAAATTAAAAGGCCAGTGATGAAAACATTTTTTAAAATTCCAACACTTGTTTGAAATTGATCCATTTGAAAATATTTGCCCCTGAGCTGTGGTATAGGAATTATAGTCCCCCCTTTTTTCCCCCATGGAGCTTGCAACTTACTTAAACTAAATTCTTTCTYGAGCATTGTGTTTCTGAGGGTAAAAAAGGATATAAGCTACTGGCCCTGTCATATACTGTAACCCAAGTAGATTCASGCTCATTTTGAGTTGAGCTAAACTAGAATGAAATCTTAGAAACTAACTGTTTTCTTAGATACAGTGGTAGATTAAAATATTGTAGGAAAATTAGTATTACCTCTCCCGCACCAATTATCTTTGGAAGGACCTTTTCTGTTCAGAGAAGCTTTGACAAAAAATTGCTGACCAGCTGCATTTCTTGGAAGGGAATGCATTCAGGCCACACTTTTTTCCAYCCCTACATGCTTTTTTACTCTTCTACCAGGAAATGGGGTCACATAGATTTATCCATACTGGTCTCGTCATGGCATTATTGATGCCAGAAGACTAAATAAATACTAGGTCATCTTGTAACAACCTCATCCTGTCATGTGAGTAAAGTGGAGTTTATAATTTCATTGTAAATAATGAAATAAATTGATCAATCGTTTGTTTGAACCCTGCTAAATTTGGTCAGCTTTATCACAAATATGAATGATTGATGAGGCAAACAGTTRGAGAACAGCGATGACACAATTTTTCCTTTTTGTGGGGAGGTGAGATTAAGAAAGGAGAAGAAGATGTTCTCCAGATGTGTAGCAAGAAAGTTCAAATCACGATCACTACCCCATTTTACACAAACCACTGAGTTTTTTGGAAGGATGGTTAGGATTCAGATAGTTAATTAAGAGCAAAGGAAAATTACTCTTCTTTTTTGCTAAAGAGATACTTGATTTTGTTGGCTGGAGTTAGTTTATGTTACTGGGAAATGTGTCATAATCAATTTGTTCCTATAAAGTGGGAAAGATAAAATGCTTTGAAATATTGCAACTAAGATTTATAGTGGGGTGTAACTCTTAATATCCTTTGGAAAAAAGGGGGAGTAGCAGTGATTTGGAAAGTTCTTTATGAGTTCTGGCTGATACTATGGAATGGATGCCATTTGCCATTTAGTTTTGGGAATGCATGCTGCATAGGATCATTAAATCTCAGTGTGTTCATTTTTTGACAGACGAAGCTTGGACAACTGCATGGTTTCAGAGGAGGGGATTTGGTCGGAAAACCTGGGAATTTGGAGAGTGGAATTTCTGAGCAGGAGAGTGAAGAGGTGAGATACCAGTGTGTAGATGAGATATCAGTGTTTTGGGGAGGGATCATGGAAATTCCAAGAAACCAGGCAGAGGAACTACTGGCGGAGAAGAGCATCAGTTTGTAGCCCAGAGGCCTTTTTCTCTCAAGAGGGCTCACAGAGGCCAGGCCCTCCCCAGCACAGAGAACAGTGATGAATGAAGAACAGTTGCGCTAGGCTAGACCTCTGTCTTAGAATGGCCTTGGAAAAAATCCCAAACCATGGGATGAGTGTCCTAACACTTTCCCATGGGACTTCCCTGCAAGAGTAAGTTCCAGAGGAGAAGCCATGAGTTGCAGAATTACTTCAGGTAAACTGAATCACATCAGGTTTGCCCTATCAGAAAATCTGCTGTTTTGTAATGCAGCTGAGGCATMAAAATAGGATTCTGGTATTTAGGGACCCAAACGGACTATGTACTGTGCAAGGGCATGGTCCCCAGCCCACAGCTGGTGATCAGCCAGTTGTTTACGTGGCCTCTGACACTGCTTGCAGAGGCAGGAAATAAAGAAGTTGGTTCCGCAATCTGCAGGGAATTTGCCAGGGAATTCACAGGGCGGGAGAGGCTTGTGGCAGGTTACGTGGTCAGAACAAAATATGTTGCTCAAGAGCCAGCGCAGTGCGATTGGAGACCTACGGAGGGATGTGCTGAAGCCAAGCATGAACACGCTTTCAAGCCTTTGCGAGCTCTCCCAGCTCCTTCCCACAGCACACCTCCGTGTGGAGGTAGCTGCAGTCCCAGCTGCCTGCAGGGCTGTGATCCGTCAAGGAACTYGCTTGAGCTGCCGGTCAGTCCCAGAGGTTGTGCTGAAACCAGTGCCCTGGAGGTCCTGTTCTGCATAATGTTGTGAGCATTTGTGAACTCTAAGTGGTATTAAAATTCAGGTGGCGCTGGGCCTTAGAAACAGCTGAAAAATGTTTCAAACCATGGCCCATCAATAACYGCAGCAGGCATCAGTGTGCATGTCTGCTCCATTTCAGATAATAGCAATGTCTGCACTTTATTAACTTGGAAGATAGATGAAAAATAGAATATGATTAATCATTGTTAGCCCTGCTTTGCTGATACACAGCCAGTTTGCATTTTAGGATATGCATATATATATATCTGTTTGACTTTGTTGAATGCACAAACACCTATTACGCATGTACAACCACACATTTTCTTTCAGATTTGATATATAGAATAAATCATTTTGAGAGAAGTCAAACAGTTTGAATACTTTGCACTGTCATCACAGACAAGAACAAAAGTTGACACTGTCCCTGAATGTGATCTGTATGCAATTTTTAGCAGCATTCATTTTTACTACCAAAAGCACACCACAGGTGATTTAAATAATTGACATAGTAAGTAGACTTAGTTTGCTTTTTCTTATCTCTGTTTTCTATAGATTTTGGAGGCAGGAAGGGAAGGCGCAAGAAAGGAAAACATTGCATTTAGGTGAAACTCAGTTCTTCGGGGTCTTTTTTTTTCTGATAAAGTTCTACAAAACCAATAGAGAAAAATACAAATCTGCATCTTCATGTGGGCAACAGACTGACAGTGAAATGCAGCTGGTGTGATTTTCTGTTGCTTTCTGGGCCCTACCAGTCCCCTTGGCAGGATAGATATGTAAATAGTTGCAAATAGATAGTTCCATGAGGCTGTAACATCTATGAATTTTGAAAATGGGAAGTTATTGTAGAGGTGAAGGATATCAAAAGCTGCTTTGGGCTTTGTGGCTTCCACTTACTCAGCCTAGATTTTTTTTTCCAGCTCTCTGGATTTGATGATTATCTTCTCCTTTGAATAGATCCTAGGCAAACTGGTTCTGATCTTTATATTAACAGTCAACAAAAGCCTTTGAGTGATTTCAGAGCTGCGTGGTTGCTCATCTAGCTTTCTGGTGGAAAGCTAAAATATTTTGATGTGGCTTATGGGAGTTCTATTTCAGGTATATAAAACCCTACCCTACCTCCTACAGGTAAAACTTTCAGCAAAAATGAGTTTGCTTTGATGCAACATAGTCTTGTGTTCAGGAAAAAAAAAAAAAAAAAAAGTGCATGTGTTTCAAGAGTCTCAAAGGATGTGTCTAATGAGCAGTGCATTCCAGCTGGAGATTTGCACTCACAGGGAAATGAGAGCTCAAAGCCCTGGAACTCCTGTTCTCTTGAGGCACTCTCGCATCCCTATTGGAATATTTCAGGGTTTGAAGCTTTGTTTATTGGATGAAAAAATGACATTTTCAGTGAAAAATGGATTTTTTTTCTTTTGACAAAAATCTTTGTTTTGTTGAAAAAATCATTTTTCAGGCTGTTTCGGAGATTTTTTTTCCTAGCAGGTAGAGCTGCSACTTGTTCTTGTAGTAGTCCCTCATGCCCAAAGCAGCCCTTTCAGAGTGGATGCTTGCRTTTGACTTGTGCAGCAGCACCATTATGTATGCTAAGCTGCTGCAGTCACAGCAGTAAGGAGTGGCACTAAGACCCCAGCCACGAGCAGTAGATGCAGCCATACTCTTTTATTTTGTTTTTAAAGAAAATACTCCACTATCCTTGGAAATGGCCCCAGACATTAAGACTTACTGTTGCCTTTCTGAGCTTCAGGACAGGAACCAAATCCTAACTAGGAAGCCAAGAGCTGCCGAGCTGCTTTGTCAGCTCAGAATCTTTATTTCAATCCACCAGCTTATCCCCACCCTRGTTATAATGCTTTTTCCTAATCCTCTCTTCCAAGAACTGAAGAATGGAATAGGTCCAGAGTTCTTGACAAGATCTGTCTTTATTTTTAATGCTCTGGTTGATCTCTGTTTCCTGAGGGGAGGYTTGGAGGGTATATGTTCTTGTGTGAGTGTATGTGTGGGTGTACATGCACACATGCATTACAGTTCTTCAGGCCATACAGTTTAGTATCTCTATGTTAATGTTGATGGGTTTCTCAGTGGACGAGCATGTTTTAAAGAGAGGAATGTTTAGTGAGGCAGTCTTTTCTTGTTAGTGCATATTATTACCTTCATATGAAAGGCATTTCTTACTGTGGAAAATGATTAAAAATTCATCTTCCTTAATGACCTGATCCAAAACCAGTTGCAGATRTTATAGTCAATGGATAATTAATGGGACCAGAAATACCTCAACTTTCCAAAGGTGTAGGATTTCTTCATTTTACTCACTTTTCCCGGTCTTCTTTTTACTGTTGTTTTGCTTTACATTAAGAGAAGAATGACTTATTTTATTTTCCTCTAATTTATATTTATCCAAAGGGAACTTTTGATCTCACGGATGGCTGTTGGCCTCGATTAAAGGTTCCCTTTGTGTTAGTGGGATTTTGGACTTGAAACATTAACGAGTTTAGGCCTTCTTCTTCTGCTGTGTCTCCTTAGGGTGCCAATTCTCATAATCCGTCTCCTGTCCAGTGGTATAACCATCCTTACACTGCACTCCTGAGTGAGCCCAAGCTGGGCAAGGCAAAACAGTGATGAAGATGTAAAGAAGACTTGCCTACTTCTCTGCTATTGAGATAGAAGCTGCAGAAGTTTTTATTTATTAATGACACACTTATTTTAATGCACTCACTAACATTCTATACACTTCTGACGGTATATTAGGGGGTGTATTATGGGAGTGATTAGGCTGATACACGGTGCTGTCTCTTGTATGATTTGTTTGTTTGTTTGTTTGTTTGCTTGTCGTTATCTATATGAATAATACATAGAAAGTTTAACCCTCTCAAGATATTGCTCCCCTCATATAGGTGAGAATGGGTGTCCTGTATCAACCCATTCCCATTATATGGCCTCCTTTGTGGGGCCATATGCACAATTGAATAATTGTATTTAAGGCTTCTAATCTCAAAACAAAAACATCCATAGCAGAGCTTAATGTTATGCACTGGATCTAATCAATGTCACCACTAGATGTAAGGATGGATGGAAAGCCACTATCTGTAAAAATCAATGGATCCATAAAAGAGACTAATCCAACTGTAGGAGCTCTAATGCCATGCTCACCACTGCAATTTAATGCTGGCAGYATATCCATTACTGTTACATCCAGATATTTTAACCTGCAAGGTATTGTTTTGCTCAACTGATATAAAATACTACACGGGAAGACAAAACATATTTCTGTCATAGCCACTTTTGCACTTACACTGTGAAAAACTACAGGAGTTTAAACTGCCATTGGTATGAAATCTGCAAAACCTGTCTGGATGTGACCCTGTGCCCTAGTTGCCCCTGTTTGARCAGGAGGGTTGGACTCGATGATTTCTAGAGGTCCTGTCCAACCTCAACTGTTCCGTGATTCTGTGTTTTTGTGAAATTTGTCCATTTTGGGCTAGTGTAATTCTTCCAATGAGGAGCTAAGAGAATTCTTTAGGACTTAGTGATGGGGAAGAAAAATGAAAGGAAAATATATAATGAGAAGAATGTGAAATGGATAGGTGTTTTTTTTTTTTACAAACACTCAACAATCAGCACAAAATAATGAGAATTAAGAAGTTATTTTAATTTAATAAGAGTGGGGGGTTTTCCCCCACTGCCATTAATTGTAAAATTACAATGGCAGTWAAAGGAATGTGAGCTGGGAGAATACTTTTTACCTGTATCATGAGGAAAAATGCAATTTTCTTTAGATTAGCTGGAATTACAAGCAATTTTACCTACACGGCAGAGAGGAACTGGAGTCCAGCTGGGCTCTGCAAAGTCCTGACGCAGGGCCAGGCTGGCACATCACCTAGCAGAACCTGGTCACACAATGGTGCTGGCATCCGTGGAGCAGAGGGGGAGCTGCAGCAGCTGGAAAATGTTTTCTGTTGGAGCAGAATGAGCTCTGCAGACAACAGAGGCAGGAGCAAGGGGGTTGTGCCAGTACGCTTGGCCAGCACCGTGAGCAGCAGGGACATTTGCAGTGTGACGAGCCCAGGAGCGCGGCGCAGCCCTGGCCTCCCTTCACTGGGCTGGTACCCACGTCGGCCTCTGACGATTCAAAGGCAGTGGAGGTCAGTGAGTTGTTTATGGGGCTCTACCAAGACCATAGTTTGACCTATACTATGTGGTATATGTGTGTAAATACATTAATAACAAAAACACCACTTTGAGGAATAGATCTTGGTATCGCAATATATGCTTTAATTTTCTCYCAGGTAACATTTCTCCTTAGTGTCTTCTACATGGCCCTCTACAGTGCCAATGGCATATGAATGATAGGCTAAATAGTATGGTTATTGTATAGCCACCGTATGCATAAAGGTCTAAGAAATTTGCTTACACTTCTGCTCTGTCTTGGATCTGGCATGGGCATCCATGTGATTTTCCGCTGGGGCTCTATTTCCATTAACAAAGCTTAATTTTGTTAGTCTACTACCTCAAAATGCAAAACTACTTACTGTATAGTAATATTTTTCTAAATCCTGAAGGGTGTTTTGGGAACAACTGCTCCATTCCTGCTATTTCATCATTGTCAATCGCTGGCCTAGAGGATCAAACTCATACCCAGTTTTGTAAGCTTAATATTCCAAAAATTGTATTCACCATGCAATTTTTCTTCTTTTATGCCTCTTTGCATTCAGAAGCTGTTTCCTTTCAATTCTTCTGTGTCTTAATTCATATCTTTTTCTTAATCCCTTCTGTTTTCCTCATTTCTTTAATACTTGTTTCCTTTTCCTCATAGCTACTGCTTTTTTAATTTTAGCTTTTCCTTCTTTCTGTCCTTTTTCTTTTTTTTTCTTTTTAAAAAAATGCATATTTATCTTTTAATTAAATCACCAGGAGGCATATTTAGAGCCCCCAGGGTTCACTTTGAAGTATGAAAACGAAAAGGCCTACTCTGTGTTATAAACAAAATGTTAATTTGAATTAATTGAAGGAAATGCTTTGCTATGATAAACCTGATTCTGAATAATTAATCATTTCAGCCAGAAGAGTAAACATTATGGCCCTGATTTTGCTTCTGGTGCTACCACTGGTAGTCTAGAACAGTTCTGCTGATGTTAGCTAAATTATATGGATTTGATCCTCATTTGTCCAAAAGTAAGAGGACTATTCCAAGCTTCATTGCATAAATAAATTATAACTTTATTCCCTTTCCCGTGCACCTTTTCTCTTGTTCATTGACAATCTGTTTTCTCTCCTCCACATGCATAGACCTGCAAAAGAAGGGCAATCACGCACACCCTTTTGATACCTGAATACTGAAACAAGTGCTGCAAAGCCAAAAATTATCATTGGTCATAATATCTGGTGGCTAGACACAGAGAAAATGTGTGAACATAGAACAGGAATAAAAAGAGCTATCTCAGATATTATTGTTCAGGTATTATTACTATCTCAGATTATTATTATTATTATTATTACTATCCTCCTTAAGTGTTATCACCATCGCCATCATCATCATCATCTCAGGTGTTATCCTCCAAGTATTATCATATCTAACTCCTTCAAGGTAAAGTTTTTCAGTATCTGCCAACAGTCCATATCAAAGTTGTAGAATTCACCATCCCCTGAATGTCAATGTGTTCAAAGTTCAGAGGATTTAGACAAATTAATGGGAGAGGTTCTTAAGGACAAAGGAGAATTTTCAAATTGTTGTTGTTTGGAAGTATTGAAGATGCACAAGAGAGGCTATTTCCCTTGCTGCTATAGTCTTTCTAAAAGTTTCTGCTTCTAATTTCCAAGTGGTASTGAGTGAAATAGCCCTTTGGTTAAACCTGTGTCCAAAGGTGGGATCTTGCAGCTTTGTGTTTCCCGTTAAACCGAAAATCCTAAGGTGCAGCCTATTGCTTAAGAGGAAACAATACTTCAGGTATTCTGTTAATAGTTCAAARGAATAGGTATTCTTGCTTCTTAGGTCCTTTCCCAAAAATTAGGTTAACATATTTGCCAAGTCTTTTTCTACACTGTTAAGATTTTCACAGCCCATGACTCTGGCTTTTCAGTAATATTATTCACAGTTTCCACAAAGATGAAAGCATCTGTTCTCAAGCCATGATTATTGGCATTAAAAGAACATTTTAAAGAAAATAGGTTCCTTAAAAGCAGGCATGCCATAAAGTGCAAGGTGAGTTAAAGATAACCATTGTTTTTACACATAACAAAAAAAGGGGATCACATATGTATTTTAGAAGAATGCATGAAAATTTTGGGGTTTTGAATGATATTGCTTGTTTTCAAACAGTGGATATAAAAGAGATGACTTTCTAAAGGTTCTATAATGCAGAACTATATAAAGATAAACAGGTGCTAAATGCTATCCAATTTACTAGAGGAAAAACTGTTAATACCTATTAGTCTTTACATGACGAATAGGTGTGAGGTGATTATTAGCAAGGATTTGAAGAAAAGTTATTAGAGTCTTCTCTAACTGGAGTGAGAAAACTATGAGCCATGAAAAACACTCCTGAGTAAAAATTTTGATCACAGATTCAGAAACTGATTAGAGAAGTAGATTTGCAGAGTGGTGTTTTTAACATTGAAATCAGTAATACCTCTAAGGAGATATAATTCCTCCCTGCTAACAGGACTCTTAAAAAGATTTATCTTCTCCTACCAAATAATATGAATTTCAGATATTTTAAGAGTGATTATTTCCACAGTGAATTTTGAAGTGTAACAGTCAGGGGAAAATGCTTACTTTTATGTAATTACCCTTTGCTATAGAAAGTCCTGCCCTGATGGAGCTCCGTATACTTCTACCAGTGTACAGCAGCCAGTCTGTACTGTTTTAAAACCTGAAAAAGCATTTATTTTCTGCTTACTCACTGGGTTTTCTGCTTGATTCTTCTTTTTAATTTAAAAAATGAAATGAAACAAAACAAAACAAACTATGCCAAACAAGAACTATCTTTCATGTGGTGCAGAGAGTTGCTATTGCTGTGCTTTTGTTATTTCTCTAGAAAAAGTAAAAATGAAGCCTCCAATCATTGACCCTGAGCATYCAGAGAGGTACTCAGAGGTGCTGGWGGACTCCAGCAAGTWGCACAATGAGCCAAAAAAGTSTGGGAACACAAATKGCAACAAGATTTTATCCTCYTGAATGGGCCCATAGACTTCATGTTTAACACACAAACATGTGTGACCTGGGTCTGTGACCTGGGACTGCAAGGAAAGAATAAAGAAATAGCCCTCAACAGGATAAAAACTGCTTGTGAAGGTAAGAGTTGTCTGGTAAATTCACCCAAACCTGCAAGTCTGACTCTACTACCACGGAAGTGAGTGCCAGACCTGACATCCAGAGTCACTATTGGTCTGCGCAGGAACTGGAGCGATAAGTTCTCTCCCATTTTTACCTCACAACACATCTAGGACAAGGTACCTTCTTGTGAATTCACAGATTTTCCTGGACTGAATTTTCCAATTAGCCACAGTGAGCTGTTTATCACCTTTGAAAAATTCCTCTTTCGTGACAATCTCTGCCACACCTCCCTTCTCCCAAGGTCAGTGTTACAGATTAGACTGGTCTAGCAACTAGATGAACCTGGAATCCCTCCTTTTATGTTTTTAATTGAGAAGTCCCAAACCTCAGCTTGTTGCTAACATCTGGATATAGTCTGAAATAAACTAATAACAAATTAGYTTATTCATGTGATTATTGCAGTAATTCCTTAAAGAGCTGAACAGCAATTGTCCATTCATGCCTGCTCCCATGGTACAGGTATCTATTTAGCTGATGACACTCTGAATCATCCTGCCTCATTTTTGTTTCCCAAACCATTTGCTAACTTAAATTCAATTCCGCAAATGACACAGTGTCAGTGCCAGAGAAAGCTGGATACAGTTGGCTACTTATGTGTTAACCACAAGGACATCTAAATATTGCTCTGAGCTACTCAACATACAGGAGAGGTTCTTCAGATTTGCTCTCATCCATGCAGGTGCAGAAGGCAGCTAAATATTGCCATCTGCTCTCTGGAATTAGTTTTTAGGGGAGCCAGGAATCAGACACCTGTTTGGAACAGGATCGCACATTAAATCATTGCCAAATTATGTTGTAAGACGGGTAGGAGTGAACAAAAATTCAGCCGGCAGATAGAAGACTCCTTTCACATTAGCAGAAAAGAAACAAGGCAACAGGAACAGAGCTGGTGGAGCTGCAATGATGTGTACAGACATCAGTTTGGACACTCATTTGTACAGTTCAAGGGAAGGCAGATCATACTGCACTTAGTCTGGGATTGCTCTCAGTTTATATCACCCATCAGAGAAGAGCTGTTTGTTCAGCTTTGACTGAACCGCAGGCAAGTCTACGTGGGGCTATCAGTTGCTCATACAACTGATGAGCAGTTCATCACCTGTTAACCTGTTCTTCACCTGTTTTCATTCCTGACTGTGAGCTMGTGCCATAGTTTCCCTGCAGGGTTTGACATTTCTGCTGAATGACTGCTGCCACCTTCCTTCATCCATACCTGGACATGCCCTTATACCTATTACATGTCCTTGTAACCTCACTGAAGGCTGCATTCAGCACAGTGAGGCGAATTGCCTGTGCAACCAGATAGGAGACTCTCCAAGGTCCATTCCTGCCCACTGCACTAACGTAAGCTAAAATTACTCATAACTAGGACCCCAGCATTTTCCCATCATACAAATCTTGACAATACCTTGTTTACCACTTTGAATCTGCTGAGATACAGAACACTATATAMACATTTATTCACTTTTAAATAGCTTCTCTCATCAGTTCATTTTGTGAAATTTAAGCATGCACCAAAATGTTCGCCTCAGTGCTATATATCTTTACAGTCACACTGACTTTTTGCTTGATTTTCTAAAACTGAAGTGAAACAAACACTTCTGCAGCCTTTCCAAGGCACTGTGTCACTATGCTCTGTAATGTGCATAGAGCAGATGTTTACCTCTCTCTGTGTGACCCTATTCTTCCATTTCACTTCTGCTTTTTGACATAGATTTTAATTGCAGTTCCTCCCTGCAGTAAAGCGATAAATCCTCAGAGGAATCCACATGTAGCTCTACATGCATCGCATGAGCGTTTACCTCAGGTGATTCTGCAGCCCAGCACAGTAGGTGTTTCGGGGGAGGACGTCACTAGCAGAGCAGCGTTTGTTCAGAGCCAGCTACCTTGTGCGTGCTATTCGTTCCGTTTGGGAGACACACCACTATGCCATAATTTAAGCTTGACTTCATAAATACAGCTTTGGTTTCCACTCTGCTTCAGTCTTTCCTCACTTCACATTTTCCAAGCACTTCTTGCCAAGCTACATTTTCTCTTTCTTAGCAGATTACTCTCTGCTATCTCCTGGTTTCCAAGTCACTTTGGGCACCATAACAGTTCTTCCGAGCTCTACATCCCTTTGAACTGTGGAGGAGCGGAGCAGAAACTGCAGTTCTAGGAACTGGCAATTTGGCAGTACCTTGCTCATGTCATAAATCAATCTGACAATAAATCACTAACTATTATTTGATACGGCTACAACTGAAATGCATATTGACTTTGGAGGAGTTCTTTTTTACCTCTATCCTTCTGAACAGTCACACATTCTTTCTCTCTGTCCAACATAAGGACTGACAATATTGTCACTGAGTATAGCAAATTAAAAYACCTTTTCATCTTATTATTTGCTACAGCTAATGGTTTTCATAAGGGTTTTTTTATGATTCCATTAACTATGAGTGACTATTTCTCTTTAYTTCATCCTAACATATGAATTCAGTATGGAAAATTGGAAAAGAAGTGACTTTCTTGCTCATTAACAATGTAAATCTGGTTTCTGCTTTGCAAAAAAAAAAATCCTTAATGTAAAACTATTCCTGTCCATGAATGTATTGCTTAATATTCACTTCCTATGCCAAGATGCAATAAAGCCGACTTAGCTGATTTGTCACATCATAGAGCAAATAAAAAGTAAAAGACCTAGACCAAACATATTGGGCCAATACTCTACTTCCTGAAAGTAAAGCGGAATGGCTGGATGTCCCCGGGACTTATACACTTCATTGGGTGAGCAAAAGGCAATGGGAGTATGTCCATCTGTGAGAGCTAGGAAAGGTAAAAAGAACGGAGAGTTCAGAACAGATAAAAAAAAATCAAACCTTCCTATTCTGAGTCTTTTCTCAAGCCTCTTATCTCACAATAGCTCTGAATGTTAGATCTGAGAGTTTGAGCCAGCCGAGGCTGAAGGTTGACCCTAGAGAATGAAAAAAATGATGTTGAGCTGCAAGTCCAGCTTTGCTGAGCTGATGAGATGTCTCTCTGCTATCAATCTTGGACCTTGGGGAAGCTATGGATCCAGAACACATTTTATCTGGGTCAGCAGCAGCAGTCTGGGTGTTCAACTACCCATGACGGGTCAGGAAATGGAGTAATTTCACATATTAAAGATCTCTGAGAACCTGCTRGCCTGCAATAGCCCAGCTTAAGGGACTGCCCAGAAGCACCACATGTCACCAATCAAATAACACAGCTGATCTTCTGGCATGAGACAGGCTAATAATGCTGAGGAGGGTTGTGCTGCAAAACTTGGTTTCAAGGTTGGGAAATTTTCAAAAACATGATTGGATTGTCAGGAGCTCAGTGTAAAAATGCTTTCTTTGCATGGCTGRTTGTGCGTGTGTTACTTCTGGTAGTGGATGTGATCCTTCATGACACCGTGGAATRTTAAGCTTGCAGATGTTGCTGCGTGATAAAGCGGCAGTGCTACCGTTTCATGTGAACTTCACGCTTAGTAAGCTGGCATTTAATAGCATTGGTGTAATGTGGAAAAGCACTCGTTTGTCCCACAGACTCTGGCGAGGCATCGCTCTGCTATGTCAGTTTGGAGAATCCTTGAAACGTGTTGCTGGCGCTGTAGAGGTKTTTGGGACATGGAGAAATGGATATCCGGATAATACAAGCTGAACCTTGCTCATTATGCCCAGARGACAGTCTGAATCTATACAAAATTTGTTCAAAAGAAGAATCATAAAATTATTAGATTTTGCAAGGAAAGATCTATAGACTCTCTGAAACCAGTATATTGACAGAAATTTAATTTAAAAGGCTGTGTTCCGTTCTTCTGTAGGAAGATACTCAGTAAAGTCAATTCTCTATTCCCAGCAAAACACAGTGAACTCATTAGAGAATTTCTTTTGAATTCCCTTCCCTCTGTGAAAAATAAATGAGTTCTGTTTGCAAAGATTGTAAATACTCCAAATTCCCTGCTGTAGATTATTAATAAATAGCTATTTTTACACTGAAAGCTCTCAGGTAAATGGCACTTTTGTGAGAAAAGTCTTCAAGATTTGTTGCAATATTGCTGGCTTTTTATCTTCTGAAATCCTGCCTGAAAACAAATGGAGAAAGTGCTTGAGTGTATTGAGACTGAACAATCATTTCATTTAGCCGCTCTACTGGGTAAGACTGAGTGATGCTATCTGGTCTRCAGCAAAACCCCTGTGCTTTACTGTTATCAAATGGACTTTACCCTGTGTTCCAGTTCACATGTAGCAACTGTCCTTGCCAGTATTATTTGCAATATCTGCTGTAGTATCACCCTTGTGCTTGTACAGAATAAGGTCTAATGGAAGCTTCTTCTATGCACTCCTGTATCATGAGATCTAGGAGTCAGACTTTGGGTGTTTTCTAGGTATCTAAAGGCATTTCCTGTCTGTATAAATGATACATTTATTTCTGCATTTCTAAGCCCAAGTTCTATGAATTTGACCCAAATTACTTAAATAAATATGAAAGAGCTTTCCAAAAAAATCTTCCCTGTAACTCAAATTACTGAGTTGCACAGGGATGTTTTCTTGTACACAGCCTAGATTTCATTAAATATAGAAACTCAGGCCAAGCATTACTCTGTAATAAGTCGTTCTTTCTGGAGGGAAAAAAAAGAAGAGGAAAAAAACCCAAAACAAACTGAAGAAGGAATTGAGAGTTCTTTGGAGACTCTCTGAATACACTGTTACTCAAGAGCCCAGAATGGCTTTAGGAGAAGAAATATTCATGGGTTTTGAAAAGTACAAGAAATCTATAACTGTCAAAATATTCTGGTGTCCTTGGAAAACATATAGTAAATGCTTAGGGGGAGTTCAAGAGTGAGAGAAAAATATACTCGCTTCTAACTGCTTTGAGAAAGCCAAGCCCTTAATCCTTGTTTCCTGCCGGCAGCTCTTTGTCATGCTGTGTTATGAGTTAGTGCAAAGACGGTGAGTCAGATTTTGTAAATGAGGGGTGAGAAGAATAGCAACCATATTTTTAGAAAAAGAAGAAAGCAAAGAGAGACCTGCAAGCTATTTCAAGCAAGCGTGGCTTCAAAGCACTGGCTGAAGAAAAAATCCAGGAAGTGTGGAGTCTCCATTTCAGGCCTACAATAACATGTCTAAATAAAATTACTAAAACTGAAGCTAATTAATTCTGTTTCTCAATTCAAGGCAGAGTGATTAAATCAGTTCCCAGATCACAGATTTTAATGAAAATTTGTATTGGTCAGCAATAAATTACATTAATATTTGATTTWAATTGTGCTTTTTAGCTAAATTTACTAGTTAATTTCCTCATGAAATACTGAATCTTGTGTGAAAATATCTGTTAAAATACACTGATCCAGAATCAGGTATAGCTTTTACATTATAGATGTTAAAACTTTTTGCTAAAAAGAGGGAATACATTCGCACAATTAACCAATTTAGAGGGAATTTTTAATTAATCTTCACATGATGTTAAAATTAATAAATACAATCAATATCAGATGCACTTTTTCATATTATTTTTTATCATTTTTCTAAAAATTAAAAAAAAACCCCTTTGGCCTTGTTTTCTGGATTTTAAATGACAGTTATAGCGTTGTCCTAAATTGAATAACTAAATTGAAAAAAAWGTTAGTCAAACGTGACAAATGATAAGTTGCAGCTGAAAAACACCGTATCACCTTAACATTTTTTTGGTTTTAGGTTCTAAGTCAATGACTTCATTCTTTACTGGTCTGACTTTCTTTAAAAATGTGACCAAGAACACAAACATCTTGAATGTTATTTTTCTTTAAATATGTGTAATCAATTATAGGCCTCTCAGGGTGCTCAGAGGTGTCATATCAAATTTAATTTTCACCAGGTTTGTTTTAAAGGAAAAAAAAATCCAGTATATTTTTTTAAAATAAAAATCATTTTTAATTTATGCTGCCTGATTTTCAACACCATAGAGAGCTCAGAAGTTGGGGAGTTCCACTGTTGGTGAGAAGAGCAGAGGACTCCGCACTGTTATCAAGCTGCCTGCTCCATGCGCTCTGTCCAACCCCTCTAGTCTGCTAATCGCATTGCATACAAGGGCCTTCCAAGCCAATATTAAACGACTAACAACTGTTCCACGTTGGCACGCTTTCATGCTCTCCTARAGCAGAAGCAAGCAATGTGGAATATTTTGTTCTGAATTCCTTATATATGTTTTTATGTATACAGTCTACATGAATATATCCTTATACTGCTGTGCTACTGAAGCTRAAAAAGGCACTGATTTACACGGTGGCATATTGCTTTAGGAGTTGGGCTCTAGGCTCCTTTTCTAAAAGTTTTGGACAGATGTTTTAAAACCATGAATGGCTTGAAATAGCTGCATAAGTGCCTTTGACCTGCTTATAACCTAATTTACACTGACTATTAAAAAGGCATTATTCATCAGTTTTTCTTGCTTTTCAGAAATCCATGTGCTATACAAAACAGTATCCTAARGTTAAATGTAACCTTGTACCTCTATATTTTACTTCTTGAGCTTAAGGAGACCTGTGGATACCATTTCTCAGGGAGCTGGAACATTCTTTAAGRGAGATGGGGGGGTACGGATTTGGCAAGACAAAACACAGAATTGCCTTGACAATTGCTGTAGGGACAGTAAAAAACATTGCTGTGTAAATCCTTCCTTCCAGTTTTCTGGTTTGTCTCTGTTTATGATATAGGAATGATGCAGCTTGCACAAGGCTCTTTCAATTACTTAATAAAATACAAGTAACCAAATACAGGTAACATCTCAGCACACTGCTTTCTGTTCCTATCTACTACAGACTATTTGCTGAATTTCATTTCTTCCTGCACTGCTAGCAGTTTAAATGTAGATTCAAAAAAAGAAAACAGGAAATAATTCTTCATCTCAATAACTTATGGMAAATGACTGAAACTATGGTATTTGTGACACATGAGAGCACACGTCTCCAAACTGGGTTATTGTTCAGCGCTGGGACTGGTGGACCATATGCTTAAAACACTGCTAAGCTCCTTCTGAATATAATTTCAATGGAAATTCAGCAATCTGTTGAAACAAGTCGACRCAGAAAATTATGATATAATTGGAGCTGTTTAATCGTCTGTTATGTCCTTTAGTTGATCCCTCAAAACAAYGTTATTAGTATTTAATGTGAAATTTCTGCAATAAAAAAGGTGAATTTATTGGGTGAAAGGACAATCTTCCATTTCATGAAATACAACTGGCAGATGGAAACATGAAATAAAGGGCCTCCAGGCAGCTTTTACTGTACTTGCTCGTAAACTTCCCTGCCTTGAGACACTAAAAAGAGTTTCTCTGGGATATTTTGCCATTTACAGAAGGATCTGCTCTTCCTCCACCTTCACCATGATACAGGCTTTTTATAATTTTTAATATATTATACAGCAGTTCAGTGAAAGGGGTTGTTGAGATGAGTAGAGCAGTTCTCATTGTTGGCATGYGAGTCTGTGAAAGCAGGACAGAGCCTGGTGCAGTGTTTAGGTTCCTTAAAGAATTGTGCCTTATATAGAATTTAGGAATGCAAAGGGTTTATTGCTGCCTGAGTGGAGCTTGTATGCTCCTGCTTGTTTTATTGACTCTCTCCATGAGTTTTTAATATATGCCTAATCAGCTAGYCCAAGCTCATTCATCCTACTTATGGAGCCTTGAAAGGACAAATAGCAACTCCTGCATGGGGGGGAAAAAAATTCTCTAGACACTGCAAGCTTTTACTCATCTTGGATTTTCATTACTTTGCTCTCACGACCCCAGTCCATGAATTTATCTTGTCATATGGTCTAGTTTTGTGAGCAGGTAGGCAATTAAGTAGAGCTTTGCTCCTMCAAACATGGAAACTTTTTCTCCTTCTCTTCCATCATCACAAAGTGCCTCCCTGAGGAATGTAGCAGTAAGCTACATTCAGTCCTGTATCTCAAGAACCTTCTACAGAGAAAAATATTTCACAGTATGAAAGTTTATTTTTGCAGATTGTGTGAAGGGTCAGAAAAGATGACTTGAACTGATGCATGTTCTCCACCTCTTCTGTTCTACCAGTAGAGCCTAAATGCTAGTCTTTGGTATTCTGCTGATGGGCAACAACTTCTGCAAGGTTGATTTCTTTAAGAGGGCTCTAAGACTTCCTTCATGCCAGAAGCAGTTACACTAATGGTCCTAGCCCCAGATATTTCCATGAAGCCATTGCTGAACACGTGGGAATACTGTAAGCACCCTAGGGGAGAATGTAGGGAGGATGGGACCAAATCCTTCTTGGTGGTGGCCAGTAACAGGACAAGGGTAATGGGTACAAGTTGAAACMCAGGCAGTTCCATCTCCATGTGAGGAAGAACTTCTTTCCTGTGAGGGTGACAGAGCCCTGGAACAGGCTGCCCAGAGAGGCTGTGGAGTCTCCTTCTCTAGAGATCTTGCAAACCCGCCTGGATGCCACCCTGTGCCCCGTGCTCTGGGTGACCCTGCTGGGGCAGGGAGGTTGGACTAGATGATCTCTAGAGGTCCCTTCCAACCTCAACCATTCTGTGATTCTGTGAACTTAAGCTCRTGGTCAAATATCCTGTAGGACCCAGATGAGTCTTAGGGTGTCTTCTAAGTGTCACTGACATCTATGTCTATCAAGCACCCACTATGAATGTACCTTGTTCAACAAGCAGTCTTCTGAATTCATTTTGGTGAGTATTAGATGGTGCATTAYACAAAGGTTAGTGATCATCGTTAGGCTTTCATTGCTGTAATATTGGAATGGCTGATACAATTTGAATAATATTCATTTTCTATGCTCTCAAAAAAATTCAACATTCCAGAGTCTACTTAAAATATTTAGGCAATTTGAGGATAAAGGATGTATTGTCTAAGAAWTTTTTTCATTTTCTGTGCTTTGTATTATCATATAAAATAATGGTAAAAAGCACACTGACTCATAAAATGCCAGGAYTTAAAAATCCAATGTGCTATCATTTTCTCAGAAGACTGTATAGCAGATGCTATGAGGTCTTGCTTGACATAATTCTACTACCAAGCCCTTTCCACTCACCCATATCACAAATCATTTGTGATTTGCCTTTTCTATCCCAGCTTTTTGAAAAGCAAACATGCAACACAGAAGTCTGGAAAGAGCCCAGCAGGATCTAATTCCCAAGCAAATTCCCTGAAAGGATTTGCAACTTGAAAAACTCCATGCAGAAAGCCTCTCCAAAACAGCTCCCACCACATTGCCTCGGCACTGAGACCTGGAAGACGTGGCAATCAGAAAACACACCATGGTGGGACTGTGCTTCCACGCAACACACTCTCTCCATTGAATCCGTAGGAGAAGTCTAAGCCCTTCTGATGTGTTTGCTCTGGCCAACTGCAGAATTCCACATATTGCCAGAAATCAGGAGTCTCTGCATGACTTCGAACAGTCTGTGCTGTGTAAAGTTATGTTTACTTTTAAAGCGTGACATGAGGAGAAAACATTTCAGCGGAAGTGCTGCATTTCTTTAGCTGATAATTGACATGCTTTAGCATGCATTTTCTGTGGTTGCTGAGAGGATTTGGCTTTATCCATTGCCTTTGATGATGAAGATTACTCTCCCCCSCATCTCCAGTTATTTATTTTTACCCCACTCATAAATTCTTACTTCATCTAGGGTGTTAAGTGAATGCTTGAGAAACTGGACTGTAAACCAGATAATGGAACTGACAACTAAATGCAGCATTTGGACAGAAGCAGGTGGTTGCAGATAAGGGCAACAGCAAAAACTTGCAAGATAAATTGGGTTTGTTGCCACAACCCACATATTGCTACACTAGGAGGTAATTAATATAAYGGAGGGCCCATTTGTCAACACTGGGCATTGACTTCTTTGCCATAATCCTACAATGCGTGTACATAGTTCTCAGATCACTTGCCATGATGCCTCCAGAATGCTAGACATGATCACTTTCAAATCTATCCTGTGAATCCCCTTGGCACATGCATTTTATTTCTAAAGGAGGAGATTAGATAGTTCACACAGTGTGATAATTCTTGAGAGCTACGTGCAGGAATTCCTAAAGATAATATGGAGCTTGGCACCAAAATTCAGAGGATATAAATAGTAAAGTAAGAGGCAATTATTTCAATTATTTTTACCATTCCTTTACACAGTGAATTCGCCAGACAAGGTCTTATTCCAGAACTTACACAACCCAGCTAAGTAACATCTGTTTCTTAGTCCTAGAACCACCATGTCCCTTGGCCAGTAACTCTGACCTCCTTCAGCAGAACAGTGAGATGTGACCAGTATCGGGAGCATACCAGTCTCTAAACTTTTTATAAGCTATTTATAGTCTCAGAGGAATAAAGAAAATAAAGAAAATATACTGTTAACCTGAAATAGGCTTAACATTTGTCTAAATTCCACCTTTAAAGGAAAAATATAAGCATATAAAGCTATGTATCATGCATTGCCACCTTCAGTATTCTCCTAGACAGTGTTTCATGGTAACCTTTCACTGACTGCTAGCCTAACACTCACCTTCATCCACAAGACTCTCTGCTCTTGCAAATCTTTCCTCCCTTCTGCTCTCTAACTCATTCTATGCTTAAAGACTCTCTTTATMTATTGAGCTTCTTTAAGCAGAGTGACATGACTTGCTGTTAAAGTGCTACCTCTGTCAGTGGGGTTGTTTAGGCCTTCAGGTGGAATGAGAGAGTGGCAGAGAATGGCAGCCACTGGGGCTAGAGATGATCTATTTATTCCTGTTTCTCTTTAGTTAATGCTGAGGAATGGTTTGAGATGCAGTGGCTTTTATGGTGAAAACTCCAGGGATTGTGCCTACAGCTCAAGCTTTGATGAACCTGCTCAAAGTTCTCCATGGTGCATAACTGTTAGCCAAAATAGTGTTACAGGATATACTCATGAATACACTTATGAATTCTCAGAGTCAAGATTTATGATTTGATTTAGAGCTCATGACTTTGAATTTATGTATACATATATATATGCATGAAGATAGGATAGTGATGTAAACTGTATGCATCCACTTAGCCTGAGATTGGCTGTAGTCTATTTAGTAATACATTTGTGCCTGAAATGAACTTATCTTCACTGCTGATTTCTTCCAGTCTCTTAGGTATTTTCAGRGTTTTAAATGCAAGTAAAGATATAGAAAAACAGGAGCAAGGTAAAACACTTTTACAAAGAACTGGCTGGCTTATTGCAATAGCAAAGAGTAAGAAGGTGGTATTGATAGTCTGCTGTGCCTTTTGCAGCAAGGATGGTGTTATTTAGGATGTTATTAAGGGAAGTCAAGTACTTCAGGAAAGTAATGTTACCCCTTTATCCATTAATATCTAAGAAATACTACTCTAAGTGATTCATTGCGAAAAGCAGCGTTGTAAATCATCCAGTGTATTGCATACAGATGAGATATAYATTTTATTTTTATTGCTTAATTTTGAGAGCATTTCCATAGTTAAGTGCCAGACACTTGAAACTTCATTTTAGTTCTTGAAATATAACTGGCAAAGACACAGATTAGGAGCTAACGCTCTAATCATGCAAATAGAACCATGTATACCATTTAAACTGGCTTGTTGTTTTTATGTTTTTTCCCAAAAGATTTAAACCGGAAAGATAAGGTGCCACATGTGCTTTTGAAATGACAAAAYAAAAGCCTTTGTATTCCAGTTTCATAGGAAGGGCATAAAATTCAAAGTACATTGATTGTATTTTTGATTTAAATGTCCATACTGAAGGATTCCATCTTTCTGTGACTCCTTTTATTTGCTTGGGTACTACCYGGAAGCTGAATGAATTGATCAAATTGTTAAGCGAGCATGTTTCTTCTGGGAAGTTGAAGAGAATTTTTGAAGGCATTTTGTGCACTGCATATGATTAAGAAGCAATCATGTACTGAAAACCTATTCAGGCCACTTTTTAGAGCCCTACTACTGGGAAACTGGGTCATCTTGCATGGCCTGTTTTTTAAGTCATTCATTATTTTGCAGAAAGAAAATGTCAAAGGYGCATGCGTATGTGGGCACACATTTCCTAGAGTTTATTAAAACCACGTGACATAAAAAAAGAGGAAAAAATAATATCTTTTTTTCATTAGGCAGAAGAGAAGTTTGAAGTTTGTGACTTTTGCATTCAATAGATTTTTTAAATTTTGCATTGTACCTTTGGCAACACACTTCCTTTGAGATTAGTTTACTTTTCCAGCCATACCACCTTTATTCTGGTAAAACATGATGAGCAACGATTCCTCACTCCAGACAGTGATGGTAGAGAATTAAACAGCCCAGCCAGTTCCTCCTCAGTCTCTGGAATTTTTTTGATTAACTTTAAACAGGCTGGTTCAAGACCTTTGAGATATTCTTTTSCTACCCTGCATTTTACATGACGAAACTAACAGGTTCAGAGGAGGTTTTCAACTTATATATTAACTTATCCATGGGTGTCAATAACTTACACCATTAAGGAGCCATGTGTGCAAGGAAGGGGAAATTCCTGGTGTGCATCAATGAGACTTTGCCTAGATCCATTCTTGGGTAAATTTCCAGGGGAGGAACTGAAAAGTGCTTTCCATTCCAGTAATGCCTATTCTAACCAGTGAACTGACCAGCTGGCTGTCTTTCTAATAAAGTAGTCTTTTAAGTTTGCAATTAGTTTTATAATCTCTGCCTTCCCACACACTCCTAGAAGAACTCATCACTGCACATAAAAAGGAGCAGGTTATAAAGGCAAGTTGAAATATGCTATTAACTTTCTAATTAAGTCCCTTCCCAGACTGGATATTATTCCACTCTGTCACTGTGTGCAATGCTTTAGGAATCAGAGGGTTATTACTTTCTTAAATTGCCAGTCTTTTCATGCCCTTTCATAGCCTGAGTTTAGTATAGGCTGACACTAGGTACTGTATTGGCTGGGTGTTTTCATWTAGATAAACAAGTATTAATTTAGTTTTAACTTGGATAAAAGTGATCAGCTATGAGTAAGATTCTTATTCCCTTCACACATGTGGAGAAACAGACAGATTCAAAACCTAGTAGAGATGCAAGAGCATAAYAGTGTGGAGTGGATTGCAGTAGGGCACTGCTCTTATGGGCAAGTTATGTTCAGAATAGATGWTTCAGATAAGTGTAGATATTTTGATTTATCTTTTGGACAATCTTAACCACTGTTGTCTGATTACCTGTGTAAGAAAGCAAGGTGCTTCAGAAAGAGCTTTGTGTGGTATTCTGTGGTATTGACCTTCTCCGTGGGACTGTAATGGTACAGAAGTCCTTTCATCTGAGCTCTAATGATGGGAATGGGAAAATCACAGAGCCACACATTTTGATTTAGCAACAAGCACTGCATACTGTGCTGGCAGAAGTAATGAGAGGATCTTCTCTCYTTATTTTGAGTTTGAGGATGAAACCACACTAACCTGAAATGGTCTTAGCTGAAATATATATATGTATGTAGTTTTCATTTAGCAAAATACCTGCAACCCAGCAACAGCAATGCTTTCATACCAAACAAAAATATTATCTGGAGGTGTTTGTTTTTACTACCTTTAATAATTCTGRCAGTGTATGAAAAATGGTTCCTGTGTTTACATTCATGTGAATTATATCAGTTTTTATTGTATCAGCTGGTCCTCACAGATGTTTTGTTTTGTACCTCCTTTCCAGTGTAGCTGAATCACAGACTGCAAGAGGTGCACGGAGGGTTGCGAAGATGGGTTGTTCTCATCATACAGYACAGCTAGTGCTGCGGAGCATTAGCACCGTAAATGTTTATTTTATGTAAAACAAAAAGCACAAAGTGCTGGAGAAAAAGACACAGTGTCCTGACCAATGTGGCAGGAGGTCAAATTCATTGGTGAGGAAAACAATACTCTTTTAGAGACTGAAATGAGGTTTCTAAATGTGAATTAATGAGCTCACATGTGTTCTCCCTTTCTCAGTTGATGAACAGACATTGCTTTAATGACTGTTACTTTATTTTTGCTTTATTTTTCTAAAAGTCAGTTAGAAGAAACAGATTAGACAAAAACTTGGTTGGTGGTGAAAACTGGGGAGATCAGAGTATCCCCATTATGGGAGTTTGGTTCAGCACTTGACACTTCCCATATATTTAGGAATCATTGACAAGATTACCATGCTGGCCAGGAAATTGATAGGTGAATACTGATGGACTCCACTGAGTTTTTTCCTTGTCCTTAACCCAAAACTTAAAATAGCAGGAGATCTGGGCTGATTTTTTTTGAGATTATTTTGGTGATGGTGCCTTCTGTTCTATTCTCTTTTTTTTAAGTTTTGGTGGAAGAGAGACTTTAGATCCAGAGCAGGTTGGAGGTTGCGCCATCCTCCCGTCTAASTTTGGCCAACAAATGCTCAGAGCTGAGACGGGAGCTTAGACTCATCTTGTTCAGGCTGATGACCATCTTATCCACAGTAAAAGTCTTTGGGAATTTGCACAGTTACTTACTGCACACCATTTTTTGATCGTGCAACCTGTCCTTTTAGCAAATAGGAAATTAAATGTCTGAAACTTCCGTTACAAAGAATCACAGAATCACTGAATGGTTGAGGTTGGAAGGGACCTCTAGAGATCATCTAGTCTAATCTGCTCTGCTCCAGCAGGGACACCCAGAGCACGAGGCACAGGGGGGCATCCAGGTGGATTTGAAGATCTCCAGAGAAGGAGACTCCACAACCTCCACAACAGGGCAGCCTGTTCCAGGGCTCTGTCACCCTCACAGGAAAGAAGTTCTTCYTCACATGGAGATGGAACTGCCTGGGTTTCAACTTGTACCCATCACCCCTTGTCCTSYTACTGGCCATGACYRAGAAGAGTTTGACCMCCTCCTCCCTATATCCTCCCTCCATCCTCCATCCTCCCGACCAAAAATCATACTYGCTTTTGGTTTGGAGGGAGGTTTCAGATTGTTTGAGCTTTAGCTTTTGATTCTCTTTAGGCAGGCRCAGGCATGTTTTGAGTGAAGTGAAGCTAGCACAAATGGCTCATACATTTCTCCCACTGTCACCAGAATAATTATGGTCAAAACTGACTTAGAAATCCATTCTTCTATTGTTTGGCTTAGCACTTTAACTGTTGATTATCTAATCACTAAGGTTTTTTTTTTTTTCTCTTTTACAATACTATTACTTTTCAGAACCACAGGAATTAACCRTCATAAGAACTGAATTTATTCTCTGTGAGAGAAAATAGAGGATGAATTTCTTTCCCCAAATGTAGCATTTTCKTGCTGTCTACTGCAGCAGCTGTGCCTGCCTGGTTGCTCTGAATGACAGGACTTAAAACTCAGTACAATTGCAGTTGTCATTTTCCTACCCACCCAGAACACTTGTAGTACAAGTTTTTCTTCAAGCATTTAATCCCCAGAATAACATACAACCACCATGCAAAATGCCCTGTTTTCTGCAGCTAACACTTTTTCCCAGCTGTCTAAGAAGTGGTTTCCTCTTTCTCAGCCTTCTGAATGCAGCAGATAAGGAAAGGCAGGGGCATGAAACAAACAAAAAAAAAGGATAAAACGTGCTGCTGCCATTTTGATGATCTTTCATGATGTAGCTGCAACTGCTCACAGCTGAAACAACGACTATTTCACCTTGCAAAGAGCCATTTTCAAATTGCAGGGGCTGGGTCAGGAGATGGAAGGGAAAAACAAAACCTTCGGCTTTCCTGCTGTGGTCCCTTGGAAGTAGATCCTGGCAGCAGAACAGGCAGGATTGTGCTGGTTGCTTCCCTGTGCATCATGGCCTGCAAGTGCTTCCCACCTCAGGGCCTGCGACTTCAGGACTCCTACCTGGCATGRCATGAGTGATGCTGATAACGGGCAGAGATTTGCTTGCAGGATGCTGGAGAGTCAGGCTTTTCAAATGCTGCCTATGAAATTTTCCATTCTGATTGCAATAGCAAGACTACATTAAATCCATTCCTTTCTCACATAGGTGAGATTGCCCACCTGCAAGAGGAACTGTTTAAAAATATGCTCTACATTATCCTCTTTTCTTTTGTCTGAATAGAAATGTTGTATATAAAATGTTGACTTGGCAAATCAAAAAGTTACATCCAGATTTCTCCATAAAAATAAATCTTTCATTTTAAACATGAGTATAGGGACTTGAAATGTAGTGTTAATGCTGCATTTTGTAGGTTTTATTGATGATCAAAAGTTATAACACGTCATGCTTTTAAAGGAGAGCTTGTGTTGTTAGCTCCCTGTGGAATATTCAGTTTAATTCATGATTATTTATTCTTTCTTATAGAAAGTGGGTGGGTTTTTTTGTTTTGTTTTGTTTTGTTTTGTTTTGTTTTGTTTTGTTTTGTTTTGTTTTGTTTTGTTTTTTTCCAAAAGGAATATGTACAGCCTGATGCAGCCCTACCTGCAATGGAACTATTTGTTCATGAATCACTAATCCACTCTGGGGCTCACTTTATTTCAGAGACTGAAAAGAACAAACTTGGTTCAATACAAATTATGTCAGTACATGTTACTTCAGAGCCTGCCTAAAAMCAGTTCTTATAGCAAGCTGGCCACAGCAAAACAGCACCGCCTTAACCATTGATTTGCATTAGAGTCATTCAATCAAACACTTGCAATGAGCCTGATATTCCCATTTGCACAGTATTTTATGATTAAAAAAATCTCTGTTTAAAGCTGCTCTAATGAGATGGGAAGGATGACTGCAGTTATATCAGGGTTTGGGTTGACAATGATTACTCTCAGGATTACCCCATGCATTCTCAATATATTAACAGCCACTTGACAGATTAAACAGTTTGGTGATGTCTACTGCATGAAAAATTGAATTTCAATGTTTTGAAAGTATTTGAACAGTTAGATGTTTCCATGCATCAAGTACTTATTTGCTGCTTTCYATGCATCAGGTAACCTATTTGCATAAAGTAAAAGAAATTTATAACCTTATAAAAGATATAATTTTATAATAAAAGGACTTTTGACCCCMCAAGAAACAAAAATATAGCTTGGATTCCAAGAGATAATCTATTCATCTGAAGTTTCAGTGCTGTATAAAGCATTGCAAGCTAATAATATTGCAGCATCCAATCTTACATATGTGTCTTGAGAAGACTTTTAGCACAGTGATATTAATTATTTATTTACTCTTCAGCACCGGTAGTTAAATGATGATTCATTTGTACAAGTTTATTAAAAATATCAAACCTGACTAAACATTTTCTTCTGTAGCTGTAAAGTGTGAAGATGTAGAAGCACTGTATGCTTTGAGCAAGGAGAAAGACACAGCAGAACTGCACAATTGTCTTATAACAAGTACACTAGCATTATCATAGATGTCATTCTCTATAATTTATAAAGCAGAATGCATTTCTGCTAGGTTAA
Source organism: Eudromia elegans (assembly GCA_003342815.1). Lineage (NCBI taxonomy): Eukaryota > Metazoa > Chordata > Aves > Tinamiformes > Tinamidae > Eudromia > Eudromia elegans. The sequence continues at coordinate 44,739 of PTEX01000091.1, read as the reverse complement.
ATCACTCATATTCTCAATGGAACRTAGAGTGGAGAGTTACATGAAAGTACAACTCTTAGCTTGTAGGATAAAATGACTTATTTGTGTTAGTGGGGCTAAACGGCCTTCAGACGCTTATGGAAAGAGRTGGAATAGCCATCTTTGAGCTAGTGGCATTGACTGAATGGAAGGTAAAATTCATATTTTAGGTGAGAGTTTCACAAACACTACTTCGTTTAGCAAGGCAAGGAGATTAGTTTACAGAAGAAAAGAGAATACTTTTCTCCCAGAGTACTGAAATGCTTACTGCTTAYATCAGTGTATTAAAAAGAACTGTCAGTATTACGGATGTCCTAAATATGGAGAGCAATCCTGAAGAGTGCCAATAGTTACGATGCCATTACCTATCATGAACTCTGGGCAGGTGGAACCCTAGCCATAACCAAGTTGTAGGCCTGAAGGAGACCAAAGAACCTTGAAAATTTTCATAGAATAATAATCTGTGGATTTTATGTGAGTCTTTTCAATGCAACTTCAAGCTTGATAGTATAGATGAACTGTGAGAAGGACTCCAAGCAAAGACATTTTTATTGCAAATATTCTTCTCAAGGAAAAGGAAACCTAAGTACCTCACATGATTTATAATTAACAGGAATAAAACCCTAATTGTAACCACTGCTGCCACATCTAGGCATGGTATAAATATTTTATGTACTGCTTCAAAGTTGTATATTGCTCTGTAGTGTAAAATTTGAGTATTAGAGTAAATGAAGTTATTAAACAAACCTTTTAACAAGAAATTCTGGAATCCTAAATTTATGRAAMTGCTAGTATGTTTGAGTAATGATCCCCTAAACTACAGTGTGTAATAAAAAACAAAATGTTTATCTTTTAGTGGAATGTACAGGGATAAAAATGCCTCCTAATATCAGTCAAAATGAAAAACTGGAGGTTGAAAAAATGTTACATAAATTCTAGATTTTGATTTCTGCTCCCAAATATATTCATAAATGATATTTATTGTTTTAGGGTACAGATTTTAAGAAGGACCACCATCCATGTTATTCTTAGAGACGATCACAGGTTTAGCAGGCAACTCTTCTGCACCTTATCTAAGAAAGCAGAGAATTATCATCAAAGGGCCACAGTACATGTCTGTATTTCTACCAGTGGCTTAACCAAACAACATATAGATTTGGAAGTCCACATATTTAAGAGCATCTCAGCTGCAAATTCAGCTTCTGGGAGGCTGAATCGTTTCTTTGATGCTCATGAGGAGCCTGAAACRCTGCACACCAGACACTTGACTTTGTTCCCAGCTCCCAAGATTTCACTGTATTCAGAAGAAGCTGTGAGCATTCAGGTGCCTGGTGTACAGAGGCACCACTKAAGTGTCTAACTTTAGCCAGCTCCTCTGAAAGTGCTAGTCTTGCTGTGTAATCTGAACATCTGGCAGATGAGATTAGTCAGAAGTCTGCAGGAGTTTGCCTAACAGAGGACCAGAGACAAGAGAGCAGTCAGGCATCTGTAGGTACAGCACCCAGGATCTACACGTGCCCTTACTGTGACCATCTGAAAAGTTATCCTATATCACATCAGTATTAACCAGTGGCTCTGCCCAAAGGACCATGAAGTGTTGGTTTCTCTTCCCTTTCTACTTTCCTCCCACGACTGAATAGATGCTGCAGAATGGAGTCACAGTGTTTTGTACAAAGGACAGCAATGTGGAAGGTGGCATTTTTAGAAACCCTTAAGGCCACTCTTTTATTATTATTATTATTATTATTATCATTATTATTATTATTATTATTATTATTATCAAATCAGGAGACCAAGCATTCAAACTGTCTGAGCCCAGCAGGCATAGAGGCTTTGCAGTCAGCTTACTGCCTTCACTGTGACCTTAGGTGTCTGCCAGTCTCATGACTGAGCAGTGCATCCCGACCTGCTTTGGGATGCAGAGGAGAAGCAGACCTCTGTATGGAATTGCAGCTTTCAGTGAAAACCATTACTAGTAAGATTAAAGGAAAGTATGGAGAAAAAAAAGAAAAAGAGTGAAACCCTAATGTCTAARCAGGCCTATCAGAAAAGGTAGGTGGAATAGGAAGAACAGAAAGAGAGGAGACAGTGTTCTAGCCAAATTTTAAATGTCAAGATGGAAGAGGGTATTGGAAGACAGCATCTACTTTGCTGGATTTCTCTCAGTACCAGTAAAGGCACTGAGGGATCTGTGTTTTGCTAAACTGCACTGCAGTTTGTGTSTTTTCCTYCTTTAGTGCAAAACTGGKGCACCACAAGGTTGCCTTCTGATCCTGTGTATGAGGCCGAACAGCAGGAAATGGGCATAGGACTACATAGAGGAGTTTACAAGGCAAGATAAAACCATGCATCTTATCTAATAAAGAAATCATAAAGCAAATATGGGMTGATCTGTTTTCCCAGATAAAAATGCTTTTCAGGCTTTTAAGTGTGGGGCTAAATTCTTTTTTGATAGGGTTTTGAACATCAGAGTATTATCTCTAAACASCAGAGCAATGCAGAGAAACTCAGCATTAATGAGATTCAGATGACTMTTCTCAGATCTATTAATAAAAAGGGATCAAAGAAGAATGCAGAAGTTATACTTGGCTGTATCTGCTGTCTATAAAATATTTTTGAACACAAATATATGCATCTTTTATTGACTGGCAACTCAACCATATACAAGGCAACAACTCTTTATCTCCTGTGAACACTAAATTATGTAGATTTTAGCCTACAGGTACAAAATCAGCAAGCAATCATGATAATATAGCTCCTGCACATGAACAAGCTTGGAGTTCATTAACCTGTGTGCACTCATGGAAAATCTGTGATATTTTATAAGGAAAACATTTTCAATAAAGAATTGTGCACTAATGGAGTTCAATTTTTCAAACCTTTTCAAAGGAAGTGGTTTCTGTTTTTCAAACTAAAAGTGGAGAAATTTYTAGGAGCTTCATTGCAACTACATGCCAAGGAGATGCAACTTATTCTTTAAATACACWTTGAACTCTTGGTATCCCACCCTTGTTCTCACAGAGCATAATACGAGAAGAATCATACTTACACCAGAATATGATAGACAAAACAGACATCTGGATCTAGAGTTGACCTTAAGCAAGCAAAGCAAAGGGAAAAAAAGTACATTTAACACAATATATGCTTCCCTAAGAAGTATACAATGTACTCCCTTTTTWAAATATAGTACAGAAATAAACAAGATCATTTACAAGCAAACTGAGAATTATTGTGTAAACAATAAATAAAGAGAATGAAGAAAACCATACCAGTTCTAATATGTAAGAATAAGGGACTAGTGGAAGGGTCTTGGCACAGCCTTACTGCATTACTATAAAGAAGATGCCCTGAACATCAAAGGACAATCTGCTTTCATTATCCTTAGTCCAGTCATTTTATGTTTCACTGGAGCTTAAAAATCATATGAACACATATAAATACATGCAATGTACATACTTAAATCTGAACTCATCATCTTGGGTCCTCTTACAGTCATTGRAGAGAAATGGGAACTTCCAAGTGTGATGTAGAATGACATGTCTGTATTGCAAAGTAGAAAGATGTAATACAGAAATCGGTGAATCATATTGGCAATAGGAACAAAAATCTGTACTACAAAATTCTGTATTACATGTAAACTTTCAGGATATTGTTCCTACCTTTGATATACCCTGTTGGGTGTGAAGAGGGTTGAACAGAGATTTTTTTTCCAGTTGTTCTACTTGTGTCACTTTAATTTGTGAAGTGGATTATTGCAGCAACACTGCCAAAGGTTAGATATTAAATCAATACAGTTTTTCTCCATGTATGAAGTGTGCTTCATAACAGAGGCTGTGACAAAGTTAACAGGCAGTATATTKCACTAATTGCATTTCATAATTGTCATCTAAGGCTTGAAGAGTCCCACTACATCCAGAGGGGGAAGAATAAGAAATGAAATAGTCTGAAACAGGAAGCTGGTGAGTTGTCAATTTGCCTTCTTGTTTCATTTAACTCTGATCCCAACACAACTTTGTCCAGTGCTACTCAAACCTATCATCAGTCCATTTGTTGCCAGGGCTCCGGTTGCTRTGAAATCAGTAGATGAAGTTTGACTAATTGACAACACACATAAGAAAAGTTCCGATAGAAGTTCAATCCCTGTCCCAGTCTCTGGAATTGKCTTAGTTTGTAGGTTTTCCATAGCATCCCTCAGAGAGGAAAGCTGTCTGGGACTATCAAGTTGCATATCCAAAGCCCAGAGCCCCTTTTTGTGCTATATGAGGCCATGAATGGGTAAATATCTCCAACCAAACAAATAAAGCATCAGGTACCCCTAGATTATCAGATGAGTTAGAGGTAACTGGTAAAAAATTAAAKGGCAACTTGCTTGTACTTGGGACAACATTAATTTAAACAGCTCCAGTGACAAAAAAAAATGGTGTCAATGATATCTTTTCTTGGTACATGTTTTGAGCAGTGCTAGGTGGTTCCAGCCTGCYTATAGAAAGCACAAGAGCACTACAGGAACACCAGAGAGGGACCTATGGCCAGCTACACACATTGCTGCCTCTTCRGGGAGGCAAACACGCACAGCAGAGTGAATGAGGCTTCGGATGGTCATTTCACAAGTAGGAAGAATTGTTCTAAATGAAAGCACCGGCTTTAACAACTGATGCCAGAAAATAAGGAGAAACAACTCACATTTTTATTACTGCAGTTTTACAGTCCTGCTGAGCACTGCAAATATGTTAAAAGAACTAATRCAGAGGACAAGATAACTACTTGTGCGTGAGACATCAATTCATCATCTCAGCTTTATTCACAGCATGGATCATCTTCTTCTAGGAAATACAACACTGATTATACAGGAAACAATATGACTTTGGTGCTATCAGCATAAAGGAGTTAGTGCCAGATACCAGTGACAAAGGAATAAGAAAATAAAATGTGAAGGGAGCAGGAGGCTTAACTGCTGCAATGCTGGAACAGTAGACAAGGAAAGAGACTTCAGGTAAATGAAGAATGGAAGAACAGAAAGATGGGAACAGAAAGGTGAAAATACATCTAGAAAATGTCGAGACAAAAAGGATATTTATATTGCAGGGAGGACAAATTTGCAATAATTTGCAGACTCTGAGCTCGTGGTAAAAAGAAAATGTCCACAGATGACAGAGACTGTACACCCCTACGTCATATATCTCCAAGATAACATCCTCTGCTGAGCAAGGACTATCTTGTTTGAACATTTAAGTGTAAGAAGTTTTTGATTATATTTGGTTTTCTTTCACAGTCTTTTGGTATATATCCATGTTCTGTCTACAGAAAATAAAAGTAAGATGAGAAAATGCACACAAAAAGTTATTTTCTCAACAGAAAAAAAAAAAAAAAAAAAAAAATGAATGCTTGTACATTGCTACACTACCAAAGCCCAGCAGGAAATAAGCAAATAGAGGCACAACCAAAGAGGGAGAAATTCTATCTTCCCAAATTCGTCTAGGCACTAACTCAGTTATAAGATGCTATATACTTTCAAAATTCAGTATTATATATATCTTCAACATCWGAGAATTTCCGAGTGAATTTTCTACACCCAAACAGGATTGTCTTGTGCCATTTGTCATGGAGAAGAAGTATTTTAATTGACAGCTCAGGTATGCRTGATTGACCTTCCAAAGTCTAAAGATGCAATCACTTAGCTGAATATAGGATCCAAATTTAGACAGGCAAAATTGTACAATGTAGGGCATGTCATTACTTAATAGGGAATGTAGTATTAAATACYATGTAACATACTAAATTTAATCTAAAAGTATTAAACAACCTCTCTGTATATCAGGATGTTTGCTCTGTAAAGAAACATCTAGGTATAAAAAAATAATTTGGGAAATTTTACCAAAATTTGTTCATCAGTTAGTTACTTTCAGCAATATTTCTGTTTTTTTCCTCTTTACTTGGCAGTGTGTAGAAGCCATGAGAGGGCATACTCAATGGCACAGAGGAGCTAGTGCCATCAAGATCCATTTAGACAGACTATTTGGCAGCCTGTTGACCAACAATAGCTGTAGGAACCTCTGTATTTGGTGAGGATAAGGGTTACAGAAAAATAACTGCAAAGAAATGGAACCAGATCCTGGAAAGCAGCAATAGCATGTCAGGTGGATGTATGGATGAGGASAGCTCAAAGCCATTTCCCAGGTAGATCCCAGGAATTTGTGTGTTTAGCCAATTGGGTAGATGCTCACAGAGAGAAACTGTGATTTCTTCCTATGTGTTGATTGAGAATTAAGTGTTCCCTTTAAATCACAGCTGTTCAATAGAAATAGCCATGACATGGAMATAAGTAAACATACCTAAAATTCATCTTTGATATCATAATCCAGATCAGTATAAATGTTTCTATTCATGATTAAAGGCTGGATTTTGCACTGGGCTGAATCAAGCAGATCCTGATCCAAGAGTCAGATATATGCCTTAGAGTAAGACATAAGGTTTGGTCTGTTCTCTATAAATGCAGGTGGATAAACCTTACACAGCTTGGCATCGTATGTTCCTGAGCATTTTCACTGAAGCTGGGCTCGCATACGATCACATCTGTAACAATATCTTTTCCTGCTCTTTCCCTGTATGGGATATTTGTCATTCTTATACTCAGTTACCCTATCTCCATCCTGCTTAAGGCCTTTTGTGAGAGCACTAAGGCTCCTCCTACTTGAATTGCTTCTAACTTTGCAATTCTGAACTAAAGGCAGCCTGGAAAGATGCCACCTCCTGCCGCTACCACATCGCAGGGAAATTTTCACAGGGACATGCCGGGGCCGGGCTCATTCTGAGCAGACAAACTTTAATGGCACAGGCCTAGCAGAGCTTATTAAGCACTGTTTACACAGCGTTCAGGACAGAGAGTTCAAGCCCTGCGTATCAGTGCAAAAATATGTATCACATCAAATCACAGTGCTCTGACTTCACAGACTGTTAATAACTAGTGTCTTGGCCTACCAAAATACTAAGTTGGCTTAATGATAAACTAAAAGCTTTCCACTTCCTTGCCATGAAATAACAACTCCCATGTGTTTTAGACAGTTATTACCTTCAGGGAATTTAGACCTTCATAAGTGCTTTTGCTATTTACATTATTTGCTAATGGAGTTAGTTGGGCTATAATGTGAGGAAAGTTGAAAAGGCGAAACYGGTTTGTGTTTAGAAGTGCTTAGCAATTTGCAAAGGAAATGGTACAAGTAAATTAAAAAAGCCATTCTGTTATTTCTAACAAYGTAGGGAGGTGCGTTCTCTCTAATTTAGATGCCCAGCCTAAGCATGTGCTCAAATGAGCCGTCTAGCTCGCCTGGGACATTTGTTCAGACTGGCCGTGGGGAAAGGCAGACGCCTCTGCAGAGCTGCCGAGGGTCACGAGAGGCATTTTGCTGTTTCCAGCCTTGGTTCAGCTGATTCACAAGGCAGCCTGGCGGAGCTGCACTCGGCATCTTGCAGAGCAGCCATCTGCAAAGTGACAGACCACGCAGCGGGCTCACCCCAGCGCAGAGGACYGGTCCTGTGCCCTGAGAGCTGAAGGCCTGGTGGCTAAAGCCATTGGGAAGACAAGGACCAGGGTCAGACAGAGTGGGTGGGAGCCCCAGCTCTGTTACCCGGGGCCAGGTAGCCCAGGAGGAGGGAAGTCCCAGCTCTGGCTCCTGGAACAAACACACTTCTTCTTTTACACCTTCATTGGAGAAAACTTATGAACCGTCCTGTGAGGAGCGACTGACTCCAACGCCACCAGAAAACACCCACGTTGGACTGTGCTCTGATGTCTCTGTCAAAGCATCCTTCTCTTGGCTGGATAAGCGAGCTCCTGGCGCTCCGGGGCAGCTGCAGCCTCGCTCCACGTGCTCCCAGAGACACGATGCAGCGCCAGGACCCCRCGAGCAAACGCTGCCTCCCGGGTTCACAGCCCCGGCGCGGCGCCGCGCTGACCGGCCCGCACGGCTGCCCTTCCTCCCCTTCCCGCAGCTCCAGCAGCCCAGCCTGCCCTCCACTGTCAACGCAAACACGCTCATGCACAGCGTATTGACAGCGATTCGCTTGTGTGGGGGAAGAATAACAGTATCTGCCTTCCTGCTTAGTGGTGTTACAAGCACCCTCGCTGTGGTCCGAGGGCAGAGACAAGTCTTCGGGCCAAATCACAGATATTCATTATTCTAAAAGCCACGTTACAATCCCATCTGTGGCTCTACTCTAGATCTCAAACTGCAGGAAAGGAAAACAGATATTACTATATCAAACAGAGCCCATTTAATGGGCTGAACTTCATGCACGCAGTCTTTTAAAACGGGTTTAGCTAAGGCCTTTTAGATGTTTCTGTCAAATCAAGTATCATAACAGGCACAAGACACTAGACACGCAATAAGGTAGGCATCTAAATCTTGAGAAAAGTGACTGTTAAAATGCTTTCCTTTCTTTAGCTCTTTTGTTTCTGCTACCCATGCTTAAGGGGCTCTGTGCAGCACTTGTGTCATTAAAATGACTTTATAACTTGCAAAGAGCCACATATCACAGAGCTCGCGTAAGGACCAACACTGCCTGCGTCTCCTGGCAGCTCTGAGCCTGCAGGGCAGCTCTGGGGCATGTCCATCCCTGAAGCAATTTAAACACTGCTGGGAAGACACTTGGAGCGGSATACAGACAGCCTGGCAAACATCACATTTTTCAAGCATCACAGAATTGCAAGAACTTGAACTCAGGGCAAGTCCTGTGTCTTTCCAGGAAAACAATGTGCAGCTTTAAACAAACTCATTGGAAAATGCCCTGTCATCCAACGACATTATTTTCTTTAAATCTTCTGGAGACTAAGGCAGTGACCTGAGTGGACAGGGATTTTATTTAATATTGGAGTGAGTCATTCTTCCAATTACCTCCAATGCAAGGGAATTGGGCTGCAGGGAAAGCACTTAGCCTGAGCAGCCCAAAGGATCCCAGAGCTRCATGTAAACACGGGCGATGACCCAAAAAGTCTTGATCTTAAAAATCAAAACCAACAAAAATAAAATAAAAAAAAAGCAAAACAAGCCAGAAAACTTGGCAGAATGCAAGTCGGAGCCAGGGTAAGGTGCTCCCAAGGCAGTGAGCATGCACTTCCCCATCTCTCACATATGCAGGCAACCTTTCYGATTTCTGTGATTGTGCAACCATCTAATGAGGACGTGGAGCCCGTGCTGCGAGCTCTAACAGAACATGATTGAATTTCACGTTTACTGCTTTGCTGCTATCACTGTGCAGTGACCTGTGGAGTTTGTTAATAAACTGCTATTCCCATTATTGTTACTCATTACAACAGACATCATCAGTGCCCTTCCCCTCCTCCTCTCTTCAGCAGATCCAATCACTTTATCTCAGTGATGTATTAGTAAATCGCTATTATAACTAAAATGCTTTCTATATTCAGGTGTCTGAAAGACTGCCTGCTTCTACCCACTAAAATAAAATGCTGTTAAATACACATGCAGCACAGGACTCACAAGTTTTGTAATGATTTCCACAAGCTGTTTTCTCTATTAAGTACAAATTTAAATTCACTTTTCCTCACCACCCTCCTCAGAGGGTACAATTTCTCATAAACATAGCCCTCAAATAATCATGTCTTTACTACCAGGATATAATTTTATTTAAAAGGAAGGGAGGGGGAAGTTTACAGGGCTCTTGTTATCTGGCATTTCATGATTAAATGTGTAAAAGCAATAACTCAGAGCTGAGGGGCTAGGGCTGGGGGCAGGAAAGTTTACAGTGCCAGCGCTCGGYGAGCCTCTTATCTTGTGAACAGGATTTTTGGAAAACAACTCGATTACATTTTGAGCCGTACTAGCGCTGGGTGACTAGCAGGGAGCTCCTTGGTGTTAGGGCTGTCTCGCTCAGCCCAACTTTSCTCCATCTGCTTTTCATTAGCAGCCACCGCGTCGCTGCCGAGGGGTGAAGAGCACCTTGGTGGTGGAGGCCGCGGGGCTTCGGGGCCCCGGGCGCTGCCCTTGGCCTCCCACGGACTCGCTGCCAGCAGGTCCTGCATCACTGAGACCCACAGCAGCCTCAGCTTATTTAGACCATGGGTTTCTCAGGCAAGGTCTCTGCTGGGCACTGAGGCAGCCACGGCGCACAAGTAGGAAAGGGGCAACATTTGGCGTTGCTGTGCCCATGGCCTTGGGTAATGCAAGTGAAAATGCTATTAGCAGATGTGCCTTAAGGACCCGGGTACGGCTGGCTGCACTTGCGGCTGGATAAGAAAAAGACATAGTTGAATGACTGCTCTTAACTTGTGGCAGGCTCCTTAAGGCTCACAGTCCTGAGCCACGATTGGAAACGATGCAAGCTCGAGAGGAACCTGTGGAATAAAAAATGAGGACTCCCACTTGTSATCACTTCCCAGAGCACAAGGGATTTCTCTTGCGGGTTTCACATACACACATACCTAGCCGTGTTTCATTTTAAGGCTTTCCCAGCTGCAAGTAAAATGAAATAAAGACCTTTGGACTGAATTCTGCTCTTGGAAACATTGACGTAAGTCCAGTGAGATATTTAGTCACAGTGTGCTTGGTGGTGTTTCTGAAGACAAAGTGATCTTTACCTGAGCAAGCACATGGTCACAGGTGGATCACTATCCTGAGGCAGGAGAGAAATACCTCGAGTGACCCGTTTGATGACTTGCATATTGAAGCTTGGCATGAGGAGCTAGAGGCATAATAGAGTCCTGGGTGCCTTATCTTGGGCATGGCAGTGAGGCTACAAGTGAAGTGCAAGAGCTTCCATGTGGTACATGACAAGTAATAGGTAGCTGGAAATGGGATCTGCAACTGCAGAAAATGTTAGGAAAAAAATATTTTTAATTTGTGTACTTAATACTGAATTAAATGAATATGCTTCCRTCTGTTTGGGGTCCACAGGTTGTGTCTGTGAGCCCTAAACATGGATTTTGGGCTTAGCTATCTTTTCAAATAGAAGAGACATTTCTGTCTTCCAAATGGGAAGGAGAGAGCCCTTGTCCTCCCCTTGTGTAGGGGATCTGTCTGGCACAGCACCTGACAATCTAGGATCCATCTTTCCTCAGTTTAGGATCCATCTTTCCTCAGTTTGGGAATATTCTGAATGTCCTGATTCCCAGGATGGTTCTTTATTGTTGGGCTGGAGGTGCTTCTCAGGGGGGCTCCCAGCACTCTGCCTTCCCAAGGAATAATAAAAATACTTACTAAACATAAAGAGTCATAGTTGGCTTAGGAACTGCAGCCCTGAAGCTGGATGCAGTCCTCTCACTGGAGCACTACGGACCACAACGGGGCCGGGGAGCTCGCGAGCACAGAATCCCCCCTGCAGCACTCGGTTCCTCCTGAGGGGTGAGGGCTAATCCGCAGGCTTTATCCCCAGAGCCTCGCTCAGGAAATCTCCTGTTACAAGGATTTTATACTTTCCCAGCCTCCAGGGCTGGGCCATGAGCATTCCTGTATCTGTCTTTCTCCAGAGGCTCTGTGTTACTCATCCAATTTTTTTCTTCTCTGTTACTGGAAATTCTTCCATCTCCTGGATAGGAAATGTTGTCCTATAGCTCATGCCAGGGACAGTGAGTAAAGCTTAAAAATGTTAGTTTAAACAAAYGAAAGTATGAGCCTGCGTGTCCAAGTGAAAGGGATGGGGGGGTTACAAGTGTACTCCGGGAAGCTTGTAAAAGTGAGTGTTTTGTAGCTAAATAAAAGGAAATGTGTGTTGGAGAAACCCATTTCCCTATTTAGTCTGTTTTCAACTAGCTCCTACAGCTTCTTGTTTCATCCAGGGCTACGCCCTCAGGCCAGGATATTAACGTTTCGAAAGAGGATGGAAAAAGAGGATGGAAATATAGAAACAGGCACTGCAAAAGCCCTTAAAGCCAAGTGAGAGAAGGGATATAGYGCAGGATAGGCAAATAAAGCTCTCTCCCCCAGAATATTTCATGTATCAGTGTCCTTCATCAAGACCATTCTCTATTCTTTTTTTTCTAAGGACCATTTCAGCTACATTAAAGCTTGATAATATTATTATTAATTATATAATAAAGTTTCTAACTGCCTCATGCACATTTTTGAGGTGCTCAGGCAACAGACAAGTCTTACATTAGCATCTGAGAAGTATTACTGTAGGATTTTCTAATATRTACCTCTAATAGCCTATGCACACACCTCTAATATCTAATACACCCCTAATATCCCAGGCATGCAAAGGGTCAGAGACTTGTCAATTATAGCTGTGAGGCAGGAAACATAGGCCCCGTTCTTAGGTCTTAGATCCTGTCCTTCGCCTGGCCTGCTAGAAAGTCCTTCTGAGTCTGGTATGGGGCCTGAGCAGCAGTTCGTGTCTCACAAGGTGTTTCTTCACTGAGGAGCCCTCTGGCAGCGCGGGGTGGGATAAGGAAGGTAACTGGCGGGATACCCAGGCTGAGGCGCGCAGTCGGCCTCGTTCCTCCTGCACGCAGAAAGGAAGCCTGTCCTGCACAAGGAGAAACTGATTTCCCGAGTGAAGGTTTCACAGCCTCCCTGCTCCCTGGTGCTAAACGCACTTTTGTTCGCCTGTGCAGAGCGGGCTGTGGTGAACACGGCTGCTGTGGCTTCCTTCTCTAAAGGGAGAAGCTCAGGCTTGAAGGAAGATCTCCATGAGTGGAGGGCTTTTCCTGAAAGAAGCTTCGTTGCCTCACTCCTTTTCTCATTTTGCTAAAAATGAGCATGCCTGTGTCACTGAGCTGCTGCATGTTGTAGGGGTGCCGAGAGCACCTCCTCAGCTGCCCACTGAAACCCTTTCTTGGCAGAATGGTTGAGAGCAGTTTGGGAATGAGAGGGGTTCTTCATGTGTTTGTTATGGGAACTCAGGCTGAGGCTAATCTCACTTCATTACAAATCACTTGGAAGGTGGTAACTCCATCACAGCTGGAATGAACTTGAAGTCAATGTTCAAATCAAATGTGATGTCATATGAAGACATTATTTAAGATTAAATAATCAAGAGCTCACTGCTGCATCTTACTTGGGCCAGAACACTAATGCATTGATCGCCTGCATTAGAAAATAATAAATTGTATTCCTGACATTATTTATTGCCCATTTACAGTCAGAATCATTCATTCCTGATATTCACAAAAATCTGTGAAGCTAGGAGAAAAAAAGAGGAGGGAACTGGAAAGYCTGTTTTCCCATTTTTTTAGCTGTGGTGCAGAACATGGAAGTTTGTAATGTAATGTTGGTAATGATTGTAAAATAAATCTCTTCCTCCTTAGGGGCTGATGCAGTTACTCAAAGGCTTGGATATTGTTTTGTTTAAAGCTTCTCCCCACCTCCTCCTCCATGTCCTCTTAAAAAAAAAAAAAAAAAAAAAAAAAAAAAAAAAAGAAAAAGAGAAAAACACCCTGCAATGATTTCTCTAAAAAGAATGGATCAATCAGCGATACATGGGACTGGAGTCGTTTGAAAAAACCACTCAACAAGAAAAAAACATCCCCCCCCCATGCACACACGTACACACAGAGACCCTTAGTGGCTAGTGAAATCTATAGAGGTTGTATAGGCAGGAAGCAGATGAGGACAAAATGCCCAGTTTTCCAGCAGCAAACCTTTCACTTGCACCTGGCATATCAGGAAGGGTGAAAATGCTTATCATGCCCCAAGAGGCTTGCTGATATTTTTCTGAAAAACATCTGAGGACTGACTTTTTCTCAGGTATCATTTAGAAAGACTAGAGCAGCTGGTGCTTAAAAAAAAAATAAAAAAAAATTCAGAGTTCTCTCTATCAGCCACATCTGACAGACTTTATTCCTGAAGACTTAAAAAAAAAATGGTTTAGCAATTCTGGAACTATAAGCAGTTATATAATGGAGGAAAGATGAAGAAGGAATAAAAAGGGCAGCTGTAAAATATCTGAAAAGAAGGAAGAGGCAAAGGAGTGGGGAGGAAAAGGAAAGGAATTAGGGAAATATACTGCAGGCAGAGTAACTTCAATTTTCAGAAAACTTCTGGAACAAATAATTAAACAATTTTTATTCATGTGGAAGCCAGCAAAATAAGCAACAGCAGATAAGGATTTGTTAAGAGCAAAGGATATTTCATTCTGCAACAGGATGTCAGATGTTATGACTAAGGGGCTAGCAGCAGATGTGACATAATTTGACTTTCATAAGACTTTTTGGTGCTGCTTAAATTGGCATTTTTGAAGGAAGGCAATTTTGGAAGCAACTTGCATAGAGCACTGCAAAACAGAATAGATAATAATTATTAACATTGGCTTATTGCCAAAAGGGGCAAATCTCTGAAGAGGTTTCCACAGATTTCATACTGTGGCTCATTCCAGTCAAAACAGCCATTATTGGCTTGTATACAAATTATGCATAATATAAGGCGCAAAACCAAAATCAAGCCATTGTGGGGAAAGATAATAATCCCACAGTGGGGTCTTCGTGACTTGTAGGAGTCCTGTTGTACTCAGCACAGGCCTCAGATTGAGCTATGGGTCCCCCTTGGGCACTTGCATTCCAAAGAAGACCTGGAATAGCTGCAGAACTGGAGCGAGAGCAGCAAGCATATTCAGTCACCTAAATAAAAGTGTGAAAGTAYTGTTTAGCTATAAATTAAAAAGAGGCATGGAATGGGAACATAAACCTTCACAAATTCAAGTGAAGTGGGGAAAAACATTCTTGTCATGGGTAATAATAATTTAAAAAAGTAAAGAAAAAGGGAAGCTAGAGCTGAAGAAAATGTCCTACAGGGTGGGTAGGCAAGCACTGAAAAGCAGCGTCTTGGAAAGAGCCAACCTCTGCAACATCTGTCTTCCACTGAGRACCACAAAGCTGTGGCCCTCCTGCCTTGGCTAAGGAAACTGAGAAGTTAGCTCTGGAGTTTCCTTCTGGATATAGTTTTCTATGGTGTTTGACAGAAGCACCAGGAGCAGATGAAGCAGGTCCATCGAGCTATGAAACTTTTGTCAGTCTCTTGAGGTGTCTGCATTGAACAGGAGCTCTAGCCTGGTCTCTGRTGCTCACAGAAAGCAGTCCTATAGTGGAAGTCAGTACTCCTGCTCCTGGAGCATCCCAGTAGTGTGACTAGGGTGTAAGCAGGAYGCAAACTATGGTATGTTTTCTAGTCATGAGTTTGAGGTTTTCATTGYTTCAAAATCTGAAATATATGCAATTTTTGGTCTTAAAATTTATCATCCTGCATCACAAACATTGTTACAAAATTATTTGATTTCTCTGTTTTTAGTCTAGTGCAAGTATAGTCCAGCAAGGAAGGAAATTTTCACCGCCAGATCAGGATCTAGCAGTTAGTGCGAATCAATGTCTTTGCTCAGCCCTCTTGGTCCCGCTCTATTTGTGGATCAGATTAGTGGTTAGTATTGGATGCCGGAGAAAAACATGTAGGAAATCACGTGGGGAATGGTTATGAAACAGCTTGCCTAAAAGCAATCTTTCCTCCCTAACCTTCACGTTGTGCTTAGCAGGAGCCAGTGCARGCTGCATGACCCAGCCTTTCCCACRGTGACTCAGCGTGAAATTGCCTACGGKTCTTTGTAAAGCAGTCATAAGGTGAAGTCTGTTTTCTTTTTTTTTTCAAGAAMTGGGGATGGCAGATGGCTTGTGGAAGAAACTAAACTACATTTCAGGTCCTCCTGGGGCTTGTTTAACTCAGCTTTCCACATAAATAGTCAGATTGTRTTTACTTGACAATGAAGAAATGTCGATTTTCAAGTTCTTTTTATTTTCAGGAGACATGAACGGCAGCAAAGATTGGGGTAATTTTCAAGTATTTTTAGTAAATGGATAAAAAAATCTAAATGCAGAGGGAAGATATTAATATCAGCCCCTCTATTGTGCAAGGTAAAAACAAGGTCAGAGAATCCATTTTATAAACTTTCTGAGATTTTACAATAACAAATCTGAGTCTGCCATATGCCGATCTGAGCTGGTAATGAGCAATCAGACCTTTGGTTTCAGTCTCTCTGATCAGGCTGTTTTGCCTTCATGTGACTGGCAGATTTAAAAATTAATTTTCTTTGGCATTCATAAGAGTCATTTCAAAACAGTAATCTGTAGAGGCTTTTGTATCATCCTGATGGTGAACCGGTCTTGCTAAAAAAGAGGGTCAGAAATTTGTCACTTCAGTKTCTACATGCAGTCTAGAAGTGAACCCAGGAAATAGCCTGTTATTTGCAGCGGAGACTGATATTAATTACGTATCTTCTGAAACAATAAACTAGGTTTCTCTGTATTTTTTACTAATGGTCATGTTGCAAATTTATCTGACACAGGGCTGTCAGGTTAAATTATCTTCCATGGAGTCAGTGAAAGGGGTGTATAAACAAACATTTCAAAGGGAATGGGAATCTTCCAAAAAGTTACAGTTCCTAATATTTAAAGATCGAATGAATCTTGTCATTGAAACTTTGAAATTTAACTCAAAGTTCTCCTTAATCATCATTAATAATGATTTTCTTATTTTCTTTTTTATACGTTTTCATTTGTTTAATGAGCTTAGAGATAACTTCATATACAAAAAGAACACATACAAAGCTGTATTATTATGAAATCCATAACACAGAATGAGGACCAAACCAAGGGCCATGTAATAAAGATATTGAGGTGCGTGAACAAAAAAAGAGAGCGAGTCACAGGGGACTCTGTGAATAACGGAGCCTACGCCATCCTCTAAAAAGAGAGAAAAAATATATATACATATATATACATATATATGTATATGTATATATGTATATATATGTATATGTATATATATGTATATATATGTATATATATATAATCTGAATAAAATTCTGTCCAGTTTATGCTGAAGCAACCAAGAGGTGACTGAGAGTGCTCCATTGCTGCTCTCCTCTCTCATGCTACCTCATTCCCGGCTGATACGGTCTGGTGCATACGTCTGCTCTATGGGATGTGTCAGCAGGCACTTACGGACTTACTCAAGAGCAGTCTCAGGAGCACTTGCAGTTACATCTGTCTTTACCAGAATGCCCAGGACATGAGAGGCAATTCTCACTCTTACTAGAAAAAAAAATCCTGCTGAAACCATCTCCAGGCTCCAAATCCCTGGGTTTTGAATATCAAATAGGTAGGACATAGCCAGGGACCTGCTCTTATTTCAGTCCTGCCCTGGTAGGGCAATGTTGTTAGAGGGGGCAAAAGTTCTGGGAAGTGTTTTGACTAGCTCTGCTAGGTTAGTCACTCAGTCTTAATGCTGTTTACCTATTATTTTCTATCACTAAATTAAATATATCTCTAATGGAACTGATGACAGCCATGAAAGAAAACACCTGTTACAGCTCTTGAGGGAAACTTCACACCTCTGTGTCTGGGAAAAAAAAAGGTGCTAAAAAGGCCTTCATTTGGCCTCTGGGGGTAAAATGTCCTCCAAGAGATAATATGGGGCCAGATAACAGCAAATATCTTTATGGAGGAGGAATATAAAATATTTTGTTAAAAATGAAAAAGCAAAAGGTGCTTTCAGTTTGAGAAGATTGAAAGGAGGGCAAAATACCAATGAAAACACTATCTAGGAATAGATAGCAAAGTTTAATGAAAAAATATTGTGTTCAAACAGCCCTGACTGGGAGCTTAAGAAAAGTAAATATAAAGAAGTGAGGAAACCTTTAGAGTGGTCTTTGGAGACATTACCTGGGAAAGGCTTTAGAAGTTGAAAAACATCTTTCGGAAAGTGAATAAATCAAAGTACATAACAACCTATAAAACTCTGTTAGAGAAGTTTTTATCTTGAAATTTCTGCTTGAATTCTCCCCCAGGTAAATATTTCACAAGAGGCRGCAGCTACAAAACAGGAAAATATTTCTGCAGAGAAGGAGAGGYGCATGGCGCATGGCACAGCAGCACCGAGGAGTGAGTCCCCCACTGCCAGGGAGACTGCCGGGGGCTGGGAAACTCGAGATTCTCAAAATACCCAAATTTTGAAACTGTTACTATCTCTAGAGGGTAGATTTTGGCTGAACACCCAATATATTTCATCAGAGCCTAGAGCTGTTGGATCTGTTTTCAAGTGTGCTTTTGCCTTGTCCTCTTGTAACATCTGAAGATATATATATATTTATATAAATAGTTTTTATAAACTGTTGGTGCTGCAGCCAGTTCCTTGGCTGCTAAGAGCAGGTGATTTCTTCAGCGCTGTCAACCAGCTTTTAAGTTTTTTGCACATCTGATATTTATCATTTCTGAATCCATATGTCTATTATCCCTAAGGGTGAGGCTATATCCATGTATGTTTTATCATACATTTAAAAATTAATAAACAACTTGATATCCACAGAGATCTTAACCTCTCTGAAGCTTTCTCCTCTTTATATAACTCTCCCTATCTGCTGCTTAGATATGACTGTCTCTCTTCAGGAAAATAATATTCCTGGTTACCTAAGGGATAATTCCCATATGCCAGATTTATAAAGGATAGAAAAGTCAGCACACACTTTCAAGTGGGAAACAATGAGTCATGGTGATGACAAAGAGAAATATGATTCATGTTGTCACATTTTTCAGGTATTTCAATGTCTCAAATATCAGAGCTAATGAATCATCGATTCTTTACAGATTTCAAAGTATCTCTAATGTTTTTTTCTAGCAGGTGCTTTGTGATACCTGTCAGCATTAGCATCCCTACTCTGAAAAGCACTGAAGACTTAAAAGCAGGCACTTAAGGGTTTTACATAAAGTGTAGGGTTCTTCCCTCCGCAAGCAACCTCAGAAATCTCTCAGAACTACTCAGGCTTTGGCTTAGCAGTCTGATGTGTTCATTGCAGCCTCGACCAGAAAACATTGTCACCTRTGGAAATGAGGGGAAAACTTTGAGTGAGAGATGGTGGTTTAACACAGAAACTGCATGTGAGCTAGGGTGGGCACTCATAATGGCTTTTATAAACACAGCAGAGTTTTGGTGGATAGGGGCACTATTTAATTTTAAACTGCCTCCTGAGAAATATTTTTTAAAAACTCATTGATCTTTTAGGAGAGAGGAGTGGTCTCCACGGCACCTGGTTTTGTATTTTCATTTCCTCTATGCTTCAGGCTTTTTTAAAGAAGGATCCCATTGCCCAATAAACTTCCAGTGAATTTAAATGCAGAATGAACGGGGCAGAATGCAACACTCGCACGTGCACACACAAACACACCAAGTCACATGAAATTTCCTCTCTGGACACACACACACACACACGAAATTCTCTCTGTCCAGAGGTTTAATGGCCAAGCTATTGCTCAAGTAGCAACAAGAACAGCTACAGTAACAGCACTAACTCTATTTTTGTGACTGTATGAATAAGAACGTAGCTAACAGCATTCTCTATTTCAGCCGTAGTCAGGCTGTCTGCAAAGAATGTACACAGTAAATTTTATGAAGCATTTCCCTTGCTTTTTTTACCTTTTTGTAAAATTGCTTTCTCATTCACAGTATTTAGTGATTCACAAACTTAGTATTAATAATGTTATAATAATATTTTKATATATGTAATAATGTTTATAATAACATATAGTAATATCTTTTATTATAATGTTTTGATATATATAAAAATCATGATTTTTATAGTTTTCTGATTTTTCCCATACAGATATGTATTAACCTTCCACCTTCCCACTCCTGAATTTTAGTAGGCATTGCTTTACAGRAGGATACTGAGCTTGGAAGTGGCTCAATTTTCATAGTCAGCATGACACCTCACCTCCGCAACCACATTCCTTCTGACTCTGCCTCTCTTTTCATATCCTGCAACTTTTCCACTCATTTTTTTCTCTGCTTTAATCTTTAGTCCTCTGACTCCAGCCCCTCTTGCCATGTCTGCCCAACCATCCATCCACCCACCCATCCATCCATCCATCCATCCATCCATCCATCCATCCATCCATCCATCCATCCATCCATCCATCCATCCGTCTGTCCATCCAGCATTCCTCCATCCACCCACCCATCCACCCTCTCCCTTGCACTCCCACCGTGCATGAGTAACACTCTGTGCTACAGAGCTGCTGGTTCTTCCTCCTTTCCTCCACTACCAGAGCACCTGGGTGCAAAGAATTGGTGATGCAGACAAGTGTTTCACACAGCAGTTTTTCTTCCTCCAAAGGAAACAAGTGGAAGGGTTGTCCAAGGATGGCACTTCCCCATGGCCCAGGAGGGCTTTGCTCAGGCAGGCTCAGCGGTTGGGGTGCCCCAAAGGGCTGGGTGTGCTCAGCCCTGCAGCAGTGACAGACTTCTTTCAGTATCTGAGGTTTTAGAAACTGACTGTTTGCCAAATTTGAGTTCTCCCAAACAGTATCATAATCCTTAGCAGCATTTWCATCAGCTAGTCTTATCATCTCACATGACCTTAATATTTATCACATACTGCCTACTACCTCCAATAGTCATTGTGTTTTGAATAGCACATCTTCAGAAGAAGTGGTAGATTTTTTTTCTAAATAGTTTACTTCAGGAACTAATCTCTCTGAGTGCTACCATTTTTATATCTTATTTCTTATTAGGACTTATCTGATTCAATTTCTTGGGTTTTCTTATGTGTTTCCCACTAAATAAAGAATATGTACTCCCCTCTGTTTTCTCCTTGGGATGGCATTTTACTCTGTAATCGAATCGCTCTTCAATCTCTTAAGAAGCTAATGAGATTTGAGCATTAAACCTTTAACTGCAAGATTTTTTTCTCCAGAAAATGAGTAACTTCTGTGGTTATCTTCTGTATTCTCCTGAAGTTTCTAAACCCTACTACAAGTGCAGACACCTAAATGTATGCTGTACTTCGGTACCAGCTTCACCTCTGTTTAATAACAGGACAAATTTACTTCTWCTTTGTGGACTACAGGGGTCAAACAGTCCTTTTCCATTACTGCATGTCATTTAAGACTATTAATGAGTTATGTTGTCCCTTTTCAGAGTCTTTGTTTTCCAGGATATATCTGTACATTATGTTGGAATATCCCAACTGTTAAGATACATTTAGCTGTATGGTTTCCCTCTCTTAATTATTGTTCACCAGTTTCTCAACTGCCCTATGTTTTAGCCCCCAAATATTTTTTAACCACACTTCTTCATTTTTAAATGATCACTGGAGAGAACTGAGGCCCYATAATGATCCCTTATGAATCATCCTGAATGTTTCCTGGACTGAGGTCATTCATAACATGATTTCTTACTCGCATACTATGGAGAAGTGCTTATGCAGTATGTGCTTTGCTTTATATTTTACAGAATACTCCATGGGATTTGTTAGCCATCCTTAAGTGATCTATGAATATTTGAGGTCGAATGTTTTCTTTGTTTTTAAGAACTCCAAAGCAGTCAATGTTATGGGGAGGACTCCATGTAGCATTGCTTTGCCTTTTCATAATCTCTCTCTTTCCTAAGTAATTTACAGATGACTTATTTCAAACAACCAAAGTTTTCCACAAGTTTTTAGTACAATGGCTTAAAAGTATATTTTTTTCTTCTTGAGAAGGTAAATTTTCTACTAATCTTATATATTTCATCTCTTCAAAGTCCTGCATGTCATTGTACATTGGGCTATATGCTTTTTTCAGCTTATCAGTTCGTTCCTTCAAAACCATACCTGCCAAAGATGCTTCTGCTATGAGTAAAGTTACAAAAACCCAAAACATGCCTATACTGCTAGCGATGTTTCCCCTAGTTGGGTTAAGAATGAGCTACCTGGCCATTCTTCCAAGGCAGGCACCCAAAGCCTACTATCCCCTGTACAGTCTCTTTGGACGCTGTGTCTTTAGTTCAGTCAGTGACATATGGAGCTYTATTATTCCATGTTATTTACTCAACCACCCCTGCGGTTACACTTCACATTTTTGCTTCAGACAGTCGRCTCACCATGATGCTGTGACTACACCCCTTGTCCACATTGTTTTAATGAGCTCATGCTGATGTTTCTTCCACCTTATAGTATCTGGGAGGATTGTTAGTGGGGATTTGTTCTACACTCCAAGACTCTACAATTTTTGTAAGAGAAAAATAATACCTCAAGTTCATCATAAAGTACAGAACGAACAGTAAGGTAGGCGAACCTGTATAAAGTTGAAAATAGTCTTAAAAGGGAAGTGCCAACCAAGTATGTCTAACCTATACTGTCAACTTGATAAAATATATACTTGCATATACACTTGTATATAATTGTAACTTAATATGGCAATATTACACTTACACAAATAATACACTTATTTATCATGACGCAGCCTTTTTCCAACTACTTAATCTTTTCTAATTAAACCAAAATTTTATCTTTTTTTTTTAGAAACTTGAAATAATTTGTTTCTAGGACTAGATGGGAAAACCCATGTGAAACATTTTTATATTTCCCACTAAGTGGAAAATATATTCCCTCAAACAATGTTTGGTTCATATTTGGCACAGATGAAGAAGAGTGTGATATAATATATAAATTCCATATTTTTGTTAAAAGTCTAATAATTTTATCCACAGTAAATCACCAAAAGGCCTAGAATGGCATTGAAACATATTGAAATCAGTGGAGATTTTGCTATTAATTCAAACTGGAGTACATGTTGGTATTCCACCAAATGGGTTGTTGGACTTGAAAAGACACAGAAAGTAAGTATATGAAATATATGACTTATGGATAGACCACTCATTACATTTTTGAATATTACATTTAAAGCATTTCTAGTCAAAGAAAGACAAATAGTTTCTTCAGTTTGTTGTAGTTGGTATCTCTTCATTAGCTTCTTTCTTGAGATGTCACAATAACAGTAACTCCCAAATAATTTAAGCTCCAGGAACCAGAATATGTTTGGAAAAAAATGCCCTTTATATTGACCTTTTTTAAAAAAACTTGTTCTCTCAGAAAAACTCTCTGTATAAATATTTAAACTAAGAACATCCTTTATTATTCCATTTGACATGAGCTGACAGGTGGTAGATCTATTTGTCTTTTTGTTTGCTTTAATTTCACTTTATTTATTGTTTTGGTGATTAAATTTCATATAAAAAATTTAATACACTGTAAATCATAATAGCAAATATCAACCATATGAACTCTAACATGAACAAATTCAACTGAATTACTAAGAAGCCATTTGCTCCACATCAAGCAGTAATTTCTTTTAAATATTATGCTACATGAGAGTAAATTACATTAATGCTTTCTAACAGACAAACGTCTTGAAAAGCAAAAACAAAGACGTGCTTAGGAGAGAAAAAGGAGTAACAGTTCTGGATCAATTATGAGACAAGAGCAAAATACAGTTCAAGTTTATGCCAAAATGCATTTGATACTAATGCTCAGCAACAGTTCACCTTGCCCACATAAATCGGACCTCTGAATTTTCATTCAAATCCAACCTAGAAATACTTCACGGTCAATTATATTAGATTCTAAGGGGCTTAACTGGGTGTTTCCCGTGCATTTTCAGAACAAAGCTTTTAAAGGACTTCACAAACCACCACGCACTAAAGCCAGAAAACCCCAAATGGATTTGTCAAGGGTTTTCTTGAACAAGAGGACACAACTATGCAGGATTAAGACACAGTCCTTTAGGGGAAAAAAAATAATAAAAAAGTTAAATCTCTTAATGTAAACAGAATGCAAAGTATGGTATCATACAAAGAAAATAATTGTGCAACCCAACTATCTGGCTTTCTGTARATATTTTTCTTTGTCATTAGTCTCTTGGTACTCTCAGTGACAGTTGTCTGCAGTACGGTGTTAATCACAAGCAAACTTAAAACAACCATTTCACACAACATTCACTTCCCAAATATGCTGGAACATTTTTGAGAGAYGCTACAGCTAAAAGGCGGAGAGCATGTAAGGTAATATATAGAGAGAACATATAGAGGAATGTCTGAAGTCTTGATGAATGAGTTTCAGAGAAAGTAACCAGCACAGCCCAATGCATCCAGGTGCAGGAGTTTGGATGGGCAGTGACTCTGTACTGAGTCTCTGCCCATTTACTTTGTCTTGAAAGGAGTCTCCTGTTGTAGGTGTGGCAGTTTAAAGTGGTGACTCATTTAGTCTGTTCTCAGGTTCTGGCCATCTACAGCTTTATGCTCGAGTCTAAAGGTTGAGTTGCCAATGTTACAAAAACAAGTTCAATATGTTAAGTAGATTTTTCTGCCCGTAACTTTCATAAAACTGTCTAAAAGTTTAAAACTTCTCTTATGGAAGACTGCCTTCCCAGGTCATGCTGCACATCTCAAATGATGAAAGACTTGTAAAAATGCTTATACTTGTCAGTCATAACGTTATCATAAAAATGGCTTTCAGACAGACTGGTACTAAGGAAATATTGTGGGCCCAAATAAAGAATTTTATTATTATTATTATTATTATTATTATTACTTGTAAAGCTAATAAATGATCCTGATCCTGCATATCTTAACGCAATGCTCATAACAGTCAGGGTGATCATTTATTCTTTTGGTCAAAAGTGCATCAATTTAATATCAATTCCTATGTTATCATCTTTGAGGCAAATTTATTCTTACTTTGTAAATCATCATTAATTTAACCGGAATTATTCACAGGAATAAATCAGGGAAGATTCTGAAACCTTGCCAGTGTCTGGATAATATAATATGGGCCCGACTTCTTAACACATCATGTTCAAAATAAATTGACTTAAATCACTTTAAGTGGGAGGATCTCATAGTATTAAACAATTCAGTGATGATAAATATTCTTGCTTGCTTTTATTTTATAGTCTTTACTTTCTTAAAACTCCTTCGTAAGATTACTGTGATCATTAAATGCTTGTGTTCTGAAAAACATAATTAATTGGCATCATTTCACATGGTCAGTCAATACCGATAAAAAAATCTGTCTCTTTCAGAGCTGGTTAGAGTTTCTCATTTTTTTTCTAATATTAACATACAATATTTGTGCAAATTTCTGTCATTGAATCCCATTCAGTGACAGAACTCATGAAGTATAATTATTTTAGATAAAATGTTATGAGAACAGTAGAAAATAATTTCCAGATCAATCCTTTTATTTCAATTTCTTGAACCATTCTCTGAAATTGATCTTTTCATCTATCAAATAGAATTGCAGTCATATGTGAGCTTGAGATACCTCCGTCTATTCTTCATTAGGTATTTTGTGTTACTACATGTAACATGTCTGTCTGCTTTCAAAAGCAATGATGTTCCTACTTTAAAGGTTGTTGTGTGAAGGTCTGCAGGACAAGGAGTTTCCTGTGTTGTAAGAACACAGCATGTGCCCAGGACTGGAATATGATCACATTCAGCCAAAGTTTTTTGTACGGTTTTGTGAAAGCTTCCCCCAGTCATTACTCTGCTATCTTGACATTGGCTATTTGTGCTTGAACTTTTTTAAGTTGGATGGAGAATTTTATCTCATCCAGTCCTCTCCACATTTCTTTTCTAAATATTTATAATAAAAATGAGCTAAACAAGCAGAATTTCTGCTCGATCTCTGGAATATTTTAACCCTTTTATTGACTTTTATTCTCTCTTTTCTTTCCTGCTAGACTGAAGTGCAGAAGGAAGATAGCGGGATTTTCAAGCTGCACTGAGGAGGTGACAGCAACTGTATTTGCTTTTGAAGTTATCTTCTACAAAACCAATGGGCTAATGATAAACTGTTCGCATGCCATTTGAGTGGCCATTATCACTACATATGAAGTCCTCCTTTGAAAAAAAAAATAATTTGGCAATTCATCGAAGAACTAGATGTGAAAATTGCTCTTCAGTAAGATGACAGACAAGCTGAAGCTGCTAATTGATTTGTAGGTAGTCCTGTATTTTCTTTAAAAGTCTGCTAATTGTGCTAATTGTCAGTAAGATACTCAGGGTTTAAAAGCCAAACAGTATTTTTCAAAAGGTTTTTTTTATTATTTTATTTAGAGCTTTTTGTTTGCTACTGAATTTTGCTACTGCAAAAGAGTTTCTTACATCTTCCTCTCCTTGGACATTTCAAA
Organism: Eudromia elegans; assembly: GCA_003342815.1. NCBI lineage: Eukaryota > Metazoa > Chordata > Aves > Tinamiformes > Tinamidae > Eudromia > Eudromia elegans. Next base: position 18,785 of record PTEX01000091.1, on the reverse strand, counting down.
TACTGAAAATGCAAAAAGAAAAGCACATCTAAGCTGTGAGTGACAGACCTCCCTTCGTGGAGACCCAGAAAGACCTTTTCATTCTGTGTGCTATGCCTACAGCCTGCACTATGTAGAATTTATGAGCAGCTGTGAGAAGACACTACAAGATCATGTGAATTCCAGTCTTAAACATACTTAATCAACAGAATGGCAGTGGGTGCCAYCTCCATGAGTAACCACCATCTATGGGCTGCCACTACTGCCTGTGTGACCTGTAAAAAGAAAACGGGTATTCAAAACAAAGTTGAAGCTTAGGCTAGAAGTAAACAAGAGTATTCTGTAGACGTTATAGTCATACTACCACCTCGCTGTTTGCAGATACAAATCTCCACAGTGGTCCCCTCAGCATATACCTTCAGGAGTGCCCTCAGACTGTAGATCATCACATAGAAGAAGCACTGTGAATAAGCGTCTGCCATTTTTCATTACTTAGAAAGCTGTCCTATGATGGCTACTTCCCAGTCAGGGTGTAGTGCTGTAATTTAACTGACACACTCAGAAGTTCCTTAGCTCATGCAGATTTCTGTAGAACATATCATATTTATCTTACATAAAAATAACTTTTCCTTAAAAACAACATTTCATAAATAGGAAACATACATAATATGAATTTCTGTTGCACATAGAATTTCATTTAATTTATTCTGGAGAATAGGTGAGAAAATGATTCACTTGTCAAATATTAGTTAATACTGTCTTGTTTAGATACAGCGATAGAGAAGGCAGTAAAACAACTTTTACAGAACAAATGACAACTTGTATTTCCGTAGATAGTATAACACCAAATGCATTCCCATTCTCAGGGCATAAATCATGCACTGCAGCAACTATGCTAAGGCTCAAGTTTTAAGCAGCTTAGAATCACGGAATCACAACATGGTAGAGGTTAGACCTTTGGAGAACATCTGGTCCAGCACCACTGCTCAAGAAAGGTCAACTACAGCAGTCTGTCCTGGACTATGGTTAGTCAGATCTTGAATATCTACAAGGCCGGCGACCCATAACCTCTCTGGGAAGTATCTTCCAGTGCTTGACAACCCTCACAGTAAAACAGTGTTTTCTTACAGAAGCTGGAAGATGGAGTTTCCTGTGTTTACGCTTGTGCTCATTGCCTTTTGTCCTGCCCYTTGATATCCCTGAAAATAGACTGGTTCCATCACCATTACACCCGCCCTGCAGATATTTACAAACATTTATAAGACAATATCTGAAACTTTTTTTCTTTAACCSCAGGTGAAACAGACCCAGCTCTCTCACCTTCTCTTTGTATGAYGGATACCTCAATCCCTTAGTCATCATTCATTGTGGCCCGTGGCTGAACTCTCTATAGGTCCATGTCTCTCTTCTACAATGAAGCYCAGAATTTCACATGGTAATCCAGATGTGGCCTCATCAGGACTGCAGAGAGTGTAAGGACCACCTCCCTTGGTTTTGACCTGCTAGCAAACCTYTTCCTAAAGCAGTTCAGGATACTACTTGCCTTCTTTGCTGTGAAGGTGCTCCCCAGGYTCATGTTCAATCTGGTGTCCACCAGGATCCTTTTCTGCAAAGCTGCTTTCCGGATTGGACTGGCCCAGTCTGGACTGGTGTGTGGGATTATTTCTCCCCAGATGTAGGACTTCACATTTCCCTTTGCTGAACTTCCAGAGATTCCTATTTGACAATTTCTCCAACCTGTTGAGATCTCTCCAAATGGCAGAGCAACCATGTGGTACATCAGCCATTCCACCCAGCTTTTTTATCATCTGCAAATTTGCTAAGGCTGTTCTGTGCTCCAAGTCATTAAGGAAGATGTTAAACAGTACTCAACCCAGTATTAACCCCTGGAGAACACCACTAGTAGCAACCTCCACATGGGCTTTGTGCCTCTAATCACAAATCTCTGGGCATGCCAGTTCAACCAAGTTTCAGCCACCTCACTGTTTGTTCACCTGCTCTAGGAGCGTGCTATAGGAGACAGTGACAAAAGCCTTGCTAAAATCAAAGTAAACAACATCCACTGCTTCCTCCTCTTCCACAAGGCCAGTCTGCTCATCACAGAAGGTTATCAGGTTGGTGAAGCACGATTTTCCCTTCTTAAATCCATKYTGACTACTCTCAATCACCTTCTTATTTTTTGCATGTCTAGAAATGGTTTCCACGATTATTTTCTTCACCACTAGGATTCTGAGGTGTTGCTCACCACATCCCGTAATTCTCTGTATCCCTGGATTTTCTTAGCCTTCCTGAAGATAGGACTGATAYTTGTTTTCTTCCAGTCCTCAAGAAACCTTTCCTGATTGTCATGACCTTTCAAAGATAATCAAGAGTGGCCTTGCAACAATATCAGCCAGCTTCCTCAGCACTCATGAGCAAATCCTGTAAAGCCGCACTGACTCGTTCGTGAGCAGTTTGTTTAGATATTCCCTAACTCGATCTTCCTCTACTAAGGGTAAATGTATCCTGCTGCACACTTTGCCTCTGGTCTCAGAGGCCTGGAAGTCCTGAAACCAATAAAGACTGAGCTGAAGAAGGCATTGAGCAACTAAGCTTTTTTTTTTTTTTTTTTAAGTCATTTGTCAGCAAGTCCCCTCTCCAATTCTGTAGTGGGACCAAATTTTCTGTAGGTCTCCTTTTACTGCCGATAAAACTGTGGGAGACCTTCTTACTGCACACCCCTCACCAGAGGGAAGTTACCATCAATGCTCTCCTGAAACCTCCAGGACTGTTTGTCCCTGCTGTGTTGCTTCTGAGGCAGATTTCGGGGTGGTTAAATTCTCCCATGAGGACCAGGACCTATTTCTTCTTCATGATCMGGCAGTCTAAAGCAGACACCTACAACAATRTCACTCATGTTCTGTCTGATAATCCTCACTCATCCCCAGGCATAGCTGCATGCACTGTTGTCTTGCACAAAAGGTAACTCCTCCTCACCTTCCCAGCTTGCACTTCCTAAAGAGCCTGTAGCCATTCATCACAGCACTCCTGCTATGTGAGCTAACCTACCGTTTGTCTGTGAGCCCAGTGAGATCATAACCTTGTAACTGCACACAGAATTCCAACTCATCCATTTTTTTCCCATACTGAGTACTTTAGTGAACAGGCATGTCAGAGAGGCACCCAAGCATGCTAAATTCATGGAAAGTGTATGACATCTTTCCTCATAAAGCTGTCCCATAAGTACTTCTKTATTTATGTGCATACGCTTGGGGTGATTCCACTCCAGTCTTGTTGACTATGATGTCCCTTCTGTTCTCATCAATCTGGGTCTTCTACTTGCAAATTCTGTCCACTGCTTCCTCATTTGACTCTTGGTCATCCTCTCCCCGTTCCATCATTCCTAGTTTAAATCTCTTACCAGGTTGACCAGCCGGCTGGTAGACATCTTTCTGCACCACTTAAGTGTATCTTGTCTCTTTAAAGCAATTTCTTTCAATCTTCAAAGAGGGTCTAATGGTCATAGAAACAAAAACTATGTTGCTGACACCAGAAATTTTTGACCTGCAGGATGTGTATGTGTATATCTACAGTTGCCCAACAGTCCCATAGTGCAGATTCTCATGCAAAATACAAAATAGTATTTTCATACAAAATTGTAAAGCTCATACAAAATAGTAGCTCCATCTGCTAATCCCCTGGCATGCGATATTCTTCTTGCTTTCGTGTCRGTGTGGTTGGAGAAACACTCCTACTCAATCTGACCATAAAATATACAAATCAATTGTTTTTCTGTCACTGCTGCGCCCTTTCTTTATTATATTACTCAGTGTGTCACTGTAAATCCCCCTGCATATAATCATCTCCTAACTTTTATTGCARCCATTCTGGAGGAACTTCCAATACTCTGTGCTGAAATCCACCTATGCCTTTCTTGCCTTTGTCAGTCCTTGCTTTGGTAGTAAGGAGTAAGACTCCCAACTGCAGCTTTTTATGCTAATGGGCAGCAACATATCAAATGTGTCRGGAGCCTACAGACTCTTTCACTTGCATTTGTCCCAAGTTACAGCAATCATGCAATGAAAGTTGTGATACTTACCAGAGCATGTGTCACCATGGAGAAATACGATATTCTGGTTTGTCTTTTCTGTAAATTGTGCAATCTGATTGACATATTCATTGTCAGTGGAATCTCAAGTCTTTCAAATATAGCTCCATCCATAATTGTAATAGAACTCTTACTGTTGAGAAGGATTGAGTAATACAATCTGAAGCATTTTTTTAGTTGCATAGGCATCTTTACTGAGTCCTCAACCTATTATTCATCCACAACTATTCTGGGTTTACTGGCTCATTTTTTTTGCTATTCAGTTCTGAATGTATCTCAGATTAGATCTCTATGAAATAGCTAATTCAGAATTTCACATAGTGCTCATTTTCATCCTTTATTTACATATAAAACTTCTGCAGTATAATGTGATTGACTGATAGAAAGGAAGGTATGTACATATATATGTAGGTAGGTAGATATGTAGACAGACAGACAGATAGATAGATAGATGGATGGATGGATTTTAGAGATTGTAAAAAGCCTTCTGTTTGGGTGGAAAAGAGCAAGTCACCAGCTTTAAATGTAGGCAACTTCTGCCTGCCATATACTCGGTCTCTTAAGACTTATACCTTCTGACATTTTTGCAGGCATTACTTCAGAGAAATAGGTAGAATTATAATTGCTAAAGAAAATTAGATCTTGATTGAAACATGTTTTCTRACTACCATCTTACATTGGTCGGGAAATCAAAAGGCAGCCCTGTGTGAATACAATGAAGACGCTGACAGGCCACTGACACCTGATCTGGTTCTGGAAGCAATACATATGCACTGCCCCCTTCCTGATTAGATACGCTAATGTGGTTTTACAATGCAAACTAGATATTCAGAGCTTAACCAGTGCATGAAGCTTCCTCTTCTGCTACAAACTTGATATGGGAATTGCATGGGAATGCAATGTTTCATGGAGAAGGATGGGTGCCATGTTCCACATGGATGACTTTCATGTGTAAGTCCTGATATGGAAAGCTGCCTTTCCCTCATCTACAAGTGATAAATATATGGATCACTGGTCAGGTYGTCCTTGGGCAAAATGGAAGAAGGCTGCATTCTCCATCTCTGTCATGTTTGATGATACAGGATTAGACAGAAGCTATAAACAATCTAAGGCTTTGTTCTCCACTAAAGCAGAGGTAGTGGATGCATTTGTCATGAAAGAATAACTGTTTTCTTAATCTTTCTCTTACCTTTTTGACCAGCTACCCTTTTGCCCAGATTGCTTCAAGACAATTCTTCACAGGACTAGGGATTGCTTGTGGGTTTTTTCACATCTTCCAGGTTTCCTGTTGAAATAATATATCAGCAAGATATTCAGCACAGGCACAATAGCTGTACATGCTTTTCTTGCTTTACACCTTCAATTCCTTTGCCCCTCCACTGCTAACATTTGAGCCTATGTCTCAAGAGATACATATGAAGACCCTATTCTGATCGAAGTATAGCATTTTGTATTCCAGTCTGGGATCCCCCAGGCAAAAAGGCAGAAAGGATTCACTGTGACAGCGTCCCAGTTTATATGATGGGGGAGCTGGTTGTGATAGGTATTTGCCTAAATATCTTCCTGTGATTTTCTTGAGCATGGGAGTGGGTAAACAGCTAACAGCATTTCTCGTAGCATTTCTAACCATAACTCTTAAAATGAAAAAAACTCTGGCAATTATCCTGTCAACAAAGGCTGAAAAATGAGCTTTCTTAGATACCTGAAAATGCAGTTAAGAAGAAGCGTTAATCAGTATTTTAATATATAAACACTTCAGCTGAACTCTCACAAATTTGGGGGCACTGAAAAAAATCAGCAAGGTTGCATAATGTAGTAAACTGTACACATAGATGAGATTGCCTGCTACTATCATTATTTATGAATATATTTATTTTTGCAGAGGTAACCCATTTATGAGCTCCKTCATGCAAAAAAAGAAATCCATTATTTTCAAGGGGCTTTGCACTGTTATACACATTTCACTTAACTATAGAAGTGGCAAGTTAGAGGTTAGGCATGAATATGATTAACAGGAAGAGAAAGGTGTTGATACAGATGAAAGGTAGGAGACAATGGAAATGAGGGAAGCAGCTAGCTTGAAAAAGCAAAGCAAAACAAAATCCACTCCAAAGTCAAAGTTCACTCCTGTGTCATACAACTGGTTTCGAAAGCGCAAGCTGAAACAAACTGCACACCCAAGGTTAGCTGTAGAATTTCCAGATTTTCCTCTCTCTCTTCACTAGGAAAAAGTATTAAATAGTGGTATTTAGTTCCAAACCTTGTCCGTGGAAGTAGTATTTCAGCTCTGTGATCAGTCAATCAGTTCAACCCTCAAAATGTAATATGTTTTAAATAAAGAGTTTGTGTCTCTGAAGACATTCTTTCCTGAGCACAAAACACATTTATTTTAGGATGCTTATTACACTGTGTTTAGGAAGGAGAAGAGAGCAAAAATGAAAGCAACAGTTAAAACCCAAAACGCCAACTCAAAATAGCTTATTGATTGGGAATCATTCCAGTCATGACAGCAAAATTTTCTGTAATGAAAATTCATCCACATGATCTGCAGTCTCTCTGAACTAGAAAAGTGTGTGATGATTTCTCATCCTGTTTGGATTTAGAATATTCTTAAGTCTGCTTTGGTTATTATTTCTCCCTATGGGGGTATATGTGCAGGAAATAAATGGATAATGTGAAATTGATCCTACTGTCTCCTTTAGAACCTTTCTCTTGGGTTTTAGTGTTCACAGGGTGTAAGCCAGGAGCTGAAAAATGTAGCTGTGCAGGCTTATGTGCTATTGTATTTTTTCTGGAGAGAAGCATAACCTACCATCATGGTAGGTAGCCGTCATGGACATCCAGCCTGGCAGCCAGCAGTTTCTGAGGTGATCTGGTGTGGAGAAGCAGGTGTCCCCAGGGTGTGATCTCTGTTTTCTGAATACAGACCTAAAACAGGTCTGACACTATCCTGAATATCCTTCCCAATCTTTCAGTCATTCCTGTAAGGATGCTTCTCCCAATAGTCTCCAGTTCTTCAGTATCCAACTCTTATGGATGTTATGAGTTTCCAACATGCTTGTCCACTAGTTTTTGCGTATGTACTAAATACAAAAGTAAAATGCTGTTTTGATGCTATGTGAGTGAGCCCTCTTCCCCTTGCATCTCATAGGCACTCAGGTTAAAMCGCTTGGTTAAACTCTGTAACTCTTGATATCAGTGATTAATGTCTCAGCTAAACATTTTTCAGTTAATGCCCTTAGCTATATAATTCTCTCCCTATTGTATTTTTTGCTTAATATAATACATTTCTAGTACCGACTCTTGTACAGCRTGGGCATATAGAGCAGAGCTATCATATTTTGGGGAATCAGAAGAGAGAAAACATAAAATTTTGCTTGGAATACTCTTTTTGGCCCAGTTTGTGTGAAGTCAGAGATAAAAATATGCTGTTTTGAAAGAACAAGAACAGATGTCCATTTATTTCACCACAACCACCAGTAGCTTTTTCCTGAACAGCTGCTCCCTGAAAGAAACGACTTTTAGCCCTTCAAGAACTTAYTGCTGGTTCTGTGATCTTAGGACATACCTGAGTAAGCAGAAGTGCAGGTTCCTTCACCTTACYTTGGCCATGCATTTTTCAGTCCTCTGTTTTTGCTACCTCTGCTACTCATCCAGATGTTCATTGAACTGCTTCAGTAAACAACTGTGGCTGAAAATTAACCCAAAGCCAGGAAAGTAGTTGGATTTTCATTAGACTAGTTTCTTGATTCACWCATGCTACTCAGTCATTGGCACAAGACTGCCAATGGGAACATATATTTGGAAATAACCAGGAAAAGGAAGGCATGACCCCTCTTACAGTGGCAGCCTACACTTTGAGTATCTTGAATGGAATTTGAGACCAAATATCTACCTCATCTTATCAAYATCTCTTACCTCACTTTCTTAAACCATCTTTCTTAAATATACATCTTTGCTCTTTCCCTGGATTTCGTCCACTTTAGCTCTTATTTCTTCCTTGTCCTTTTAAATAGACCAAGAASACAGTTCTGAGCATTTATCCTGGCCTAATCACTGCAGTTTTTTACTGACCATTTCACAATGTCTTACATGCAATCTGGTGAAAGCTCTGTTCTTCAGAAAAGTCTCTTACCGTTATGTGTACCTAGCAGAAATCCTGTACATAAGTCCCTGTTGATGGTTGCAGTATATCAAAGAATCACAGAATGATTAAGGTTAGAAGGGACCTGTAGAGACCATCTAGTCCAACCCCCTTGCTCATGCATGGACACTTAGAGCATGTATACATACATATGTATGCATATCATATGCATCATATGACTGCAGAATAAGAGTTAACAATTCTCTTGAATCAGTTATCTGTTTCACCAGGATTGAAGACACAGGCTGAGGAGCAGGTTTCACCAAGGACTAGGTACAAACCCAGCATTGCAAGAAGTACTTACATTGCTATCTCCTTAGAYAGGCAAGATGTTCTTGCTCTTGTTCTGTATATGCTTGGTGTTCCAGTAACTAGGGGACATTTGAATTCATTGTCCAATACCAATCACATTTGCAAAGATGTGCAATTCTCCATGAGAGCATCAAATTACCTGTGTATCTCGTAGAAAGAAGAGGATGACCCTGCAATGAAGAACTGAGTGCCATACTGGGGAACTTTTTGTCTCATGGAGCACACATGTCTCTCAACACCAGAGGAGCTGGAGAGGACAAAACTCTAGTAAATAGCCCAAAAGCCCAAGAGTCTTTAATCATAAGCTATATTAAAAAAAAAAAAAATCAATGTCAGTCTGTTAACAAAGATCCATACAACACCAGAAGTCATTAGCGTCTATTGCCCACTAAGCCTACTAAGCTATTTATTGTATATGAAATTGATTTATACTGCTTGTATCTTTATTTCTTTGCCTTTTCTATAGGCAAGTAGATTATCTGCTTTTCCTTTCAAAAAGTTCTCAGTGACAGTGTAGATCTAATGCTATCTTAGAAGCTTATTCATTCCACTTGCATCAGTATTATTCATCAACAACAGAGGCAATCTGAAGTTGGCAGCGAATCAAGGGCAAGCAGTCATTTTTCTAATCAATGTCCCTTCAAAAAAGTCATTTACTCTCCAAGTCTAGACATATAGCAGAATTCTACTTTGCTTTGCTCTACTTAACATCCAATCTATTCTCTAGAAAGTTGAGAACAACTTAAATTTCCGTTGCCTCGTGCACATTTGGCAGGGTGCCATAAGAATTGTTAAACTTATCAAATGCCAGTATCTAGAACTCCATATAAATAGCCTCCAAACTCTTTGAATGGCAGAATAGATTGGTTTTCATCAGACCAAGTAATGGCATTCCTCTTTAAGATTCATTTTTGATACGAGAACTCTTTTCTTTTAAATTTATTTTACTTCCACAAGCACCTTTCACCTATTGTTCCAAATATGCTCTACTGTTCTTTTGAGACAGGTTGTTCTTCCATCACAAAACTCTCTGAATGTGTCACYAGTCTTGTATCAGTCTACGTTGATATGATCAGACGAATGTCATTGAGCTCTGGGTAGATTGACACAAGTCTATTTTGTTTTGTAAGGATGAACATCTCTGTTCAAAATCACTTCAATAAAGCTTGTAGAGCTCTAAGTAGTTTAATTGTAAAAYTAGCAATACAAAGAGGATTTTTTCTGAAGATATCAGAAATATTGGATGCTATATGTAAAGACTTATTCTCCCTCTCTCCACTAACCCTGCTTCATCTGCTCCTGTTATTGGGGTCACATATCACCCTCAAAACACGCTCTCACTGTATAGAATACTGCCGCTTGGAAAGCACTAGCCGAGTGAGTCATCACTTCCTATTGATAGCACTGCCGAGTTGTATAATTCTGCTCTGTCTCCTACTCCTGATATAATTGCCCCATGGTGCAGCCATAATGCATGCTGCAGCACAGTTCATTTTGGACCTCAGGGACTCAAATCTTATCAGTCAGGGAATGGAAGATCTCTAAAGGGCCACTGGGCCACTGTATAATTTAAGACCTGAAAGATTTATATGGCAAAAAAAGCCTGTCCTTAAAACCGTTATTGCGTCATTATTTTAGATTAGTTCTTAGGATAGATATGCAAACTGACATGATCCRCCTAAATAAACTAAGCCAGATGCTGTACAAAAGGCATATGATGGAAAGGGTGTTTAATTCTCATCAAGTGTTCTGGAAGACCTATTGATTGAACTTGCCCACCAGATTTATGAAAWATAGCCTAGGAAATTGCTCTTAGGAGAGCATGCTGTTTACTTCTGTCAGAACTGAGGGCAAAATGCAATGATAAAGTGCATTTCACTTTGTCTCTGCTCCTTTTTTTYCCCCTTCAATAGAAATATTGATCTAATGAAAAATGCCTGAAATATTTTAGCTTTTCTTTTTTTTTCCCAAAACCCAAGATGTGCTCTTAATGACCTTGTCTTACTTCTGTTTCCTAATAACCATTTATTAATCTGTGAATGTGGGAGAACAAACAAACTCTTCACAGTCAGCTTTGCAGAGATCAACTTGAATTAGGCATTTTAAGGCACAGTGTGAAACTGCTCCCTACAGAATCACAGAATGGTTAAGGTTGGAAAGGACTTCTAGAGAGYATCTAGTCCAAGCCCTTTTCTTCCCTATCTCTTCTCCTTTGCATCATGACTTTGGGAGCTTCAAGAGGGGCATATCCTGCCTTGCTTGGCACAGAGCAGCCATCTGCTGACAAAATGAGATGAGGTTCCTCATTAATTTTTTCCTATCTTGATATGTCAAATATTTAAATTAGTTTGTGGATACCAGTTCCTCAGTGTAGCCACCTGATCAGCTAACTTTTTGTGCCCAAGCGTTTTGTGAAATGACATGCTATTTTTGAAAACAGAGCTCTTTTTAAGACTGGAACTGAAGCCCAGACAGCAGAAATGTTTGCCACAAAGTATTCTAGGCATGTCTCAGAGGTAGAAATTATCTGCTKTGACAGAAAGTGGTTGGTAATGATCAAAACTATATGGTGTCTCAGTCTAAAAGACCACATAATTATCATTTTTATCTGACCATTTGAACTGTTTTGTGATGGCATATCACATTTCTTTCATTGTTAATAACACCTGCTCCTCCTTTCCTTTTTGCCTAAGCACAGGTAGCTGCCATTCCACCCCTCAAATTATTTTGTCTTTCCTCCTTTGAATTCCCCCTGAAATTCATAAAACTGCTACATCAATATATTAGTCAGACCTGCAGGCATGTGATTTGTTGTTGGCCTTCATGGGAAGACATGGCACATGGCTTCCCTCCAGAAAGTTTGGTGGTCTTCAGAGCATTCAGGCTGTTTTGTTGTTGTTGTTGTTTGTTTTTGTTTTCTGAAAACCAATAGAGGCTCTGTGCTGGATGCTAGTACCTCTTGTCTGCCAGCAAGACTTAGGTAATTACTTAGGTAATTCTGAGCAGATGTTGGGCAGTCTGATACTGCTTTTTCTTGATCAGGTCTGTCAAGTTTCCTGTTTTGGTCAGGCATATTCCATATTAAGGAACATTTTTCCTTGATTCTGCCTTTCTATGTCACACTTTTTCTTGACTTTTTCTGGTCTTTCTTAGTGCTGAACAGTTGCGGAGAAGATGATGTTTTTCTTGGCAGGAGAGCTCTGCAATGCAGCTGTGTGCAGAGCTCAGTTGTAGAGCAGAGCTGCAGTAGAAAATACATACCACAACTAGGTGGATAAACTAGAGCTCGATGCAGAGGACTCTTTGTCAGATCCAGCAGAAAAGTTAAAAATAAAGGAATAAAAAAATAAAGGGAGAAAAAAAAGGTGATAAGGAAAAAAGGGGAGAAAAGGGAGTGGGAAACAAAGTAAGAAGGAAAAATAAGGTGAGGAAGGTGAATTAGGAAAGAATGCAAGAATTAGGAAAAATATGAAGGGAAGGGRAAAGGCTAAAGGATGGAGATTCTTTGATCATTTGAGAAAGAGAAGTCAAGGCACTGATAACTGCCCTGTCACCAAACCACACTCTCTTCCTCCATTTCCATAAGTAAATTTGAAGACATTGTGTACTGCAGCCTTCCTTCTCCTCCTCCTCCCTTTGCATCCTAAGCTAACTGAAATATGGGTCAGTGACGGATGTTGGTGCTGATCTGAGCCGTGGCGAAAGCATCGGAGGTGGGAGAAGGAAGATGATGATCAAGGGCAAGACTCTCTGCATCATTTGCTTTTCAGAGAACTGTTCTGAGACAGCTGTCCCACTTTGCTGACCTTAAGATACCATCATTGACAAAATTCTGTTCTTTCCTTTACTGTCTGTTACAAGAGAAGATAACTGAAGTGTTACTGTCTTTTTAAAAACATTTTAAACACTAAAAGAAGATGTAACTGTGCACCTGAACACCTATACTCCTTCCAAACTGGAACCTCTCCAATCTTCATTCTTATTCCTCTCCTCTGTACACTCTCAGATGTGTCTACAATCTCCTTGAGCAGTGGTACCTAAACCTGGARAGGACCCCACAAGACTTTTATAAGATTTTCTTGGCAAAGAACAGAGAAGAGCAATAACTCTTCAAGTCCTGCAAAAATATCTTTTGTCTTTTCTTACAAGTACCCTGGCATTGTGCACTCAAGTGGCTGAAATCGTTGTACGAAACAGCCTAAGTCTGATACTAACACAGCATATTTCCATTGTTTTATCTGTAGACCTACTATTGTATATTGAGTTTGTCCGTATGGATTCAGTACATTATCATTCTCAACTGTAGGACAGTATCTGTGTTGCCATATCTAAACTGCTTCTCAGATGAAACTGTTAGCATAAGCTCTTTGGCCCATCCAGAAAATGTTTCCAGTGCAGATGTTTATCTTCTTGATCTGCTATGGAAGAGACTRTCTGCACTTACTGAGCTGAATGAATAATGGCTGAAGAAGCCACGGCTTGCAGCCATGATGTGCTTCTAGAGACTCTTAAGAAGGCTCTGGAGCAAAGCTCTGCTCTACTTCTCCATGTCCATGTGGCACAAGGACTTAATCTAATCCTTCCTAGGACTGTTGTCTTGGTCCACAATTTTAATCTCCTTCTTACACATATACTAGAAGATAAAAATGTGGTTGTGAGATCTTAGGATACTACGAACTCCTCTGTATYCTGGGGCATAGGCTGAGATCCCTTAGGATCCAGATATTTTCTTTCTGTGAAGTTGTTCCCAGTCAGTTATTTCCCATTTTTTTGTAGGTGCATTTGATTTCTCCTCATGTAGTGCACAGTATGTTGCATCTGTCTTCCTCAAATTTCGTCTGACAGTTTAGTTCAGCTCAACAGAGATTCACTGAGGGTGAGCTGAACTCTGATCCTTGCAATGCTCCTGAGCTTGCTTCTGCTCGGGAAGTTTAGATGTGTATTCTCTGTTGGAGGAGTGTGTTCTTAAAGGAAAATGCAGGGCAAAGGAGAACCCCTGCAGCTCTCAATGTGACATGCATGCCATCTCGAGAGCTGTGCTTTACGGAGATTTCATCTAGAGCATGAGCTTAGTACAGTGATGTGTGAGGCAGGGTTGGAAATCTTAGACAAGTTGTGGTGTATCCTATCTACTGATGCTCCTTTATCGACCAAGGCAGTTACCCTGACACAGGCGATTGATGTGGCAGCAGTTGGTTCCTGTCAAATCCATGTTGACTGTTTTCATTGTCTTTTTAATCTTTGAGTGCTCGTACACCAGTTGTTTCTTTGTAACGTCACACCATCACATCTTGAGTATCGGAAGTAGGCTGACTGACTTGTAGTTAGCATTTTATTTCCTTCCTTTTCTTGAAGACTGGTCTTATGTTTACCCTTCCTCTCTCCTTTGACACTTCCACCGTTCTCCATTATCTGTGTGGTATCTCAGATCATTCCTGCGTCTGGAAGTGGCGTTGCTTCTTTAAATACTGTGCATGGATTTCATCAGCCACTAACGGCTTGTATACAATGGTGTCCTCCAAATATTCTTTAATCTGCTCTTTTTACTGGTCTGTGTTGCCCCATTTCACTATTTACATTGTCAGGGTTTACATTGTCATTGCTGCAAGGTAATCTCTTCTCTACAGCTTGAAAGCAACAAATACCAAATAGTTCATCTTTCCATGTATCATCTGGTTTTTACTCTTTTAAGAAATAGAGACCTTTGTCCTCTTTTTAGGCCTGCTGAAGACAAACCTTTTCTTAGTGCTTTTCTTTCTCATAATAATTAAATACTGTTTTGGCCACTTCTACCTACATTTCACCATCAACTTTCCAGCCAGTTCTTCTCCACTAGTCAAACCTGAATTTAAAATAACTGCACTGTTAGGAACTTCTTCCTCTCTTTAAAACAATTTGGAGTTGAATACATTGCCAGATGGGTCAGTGTTGCTTTTTGAACAGATGGATAGGTAATTAAGTGTCCCATTGCCCAGTTCTGTGTCCCCTAGCTCCTGCAATTATTTCATGTCCCTAATTGTATCTTTTTTCAGATTAACTTACACTATGGGAACCAACTCGTCCTTTTTATTTTTTGTTTCATTCAACAAATCTGTCTCTTGCTTTTTCCTGACTTCTAGAGATAGCACATACGCTCTTCATAAACTGTTTAAGGTGTCCTATGTCTGCCCTGAAGACAGTCCTTCCTTTGCTAATGCTGGCACTTGTTCAACCAAATCCCAGATACCAATTAATACTTAGTTTTAAATGACTTAATATGTTCCTTATGTTTTCCCATACTTCTGCATATAAATCTCAGCTGCTCGTCAGATTTCTACATTATCTTCATCTTTCAGTTTTCTACCCCGTGTCTTTCATTTGATTCCCCTCCCATTTTTTCCTATCACCTGTAAGCTTCTGTCACTAGCTCATTTCAGTCCAGCATTAAATTATGTAACTACTAGAGGATAATGTGCACAAGCACACTTGCAATCATATCCATAAGTTAAAAATGTCAGCATTGTTTCTGGTTAGTAGTATGTAATCACGTCTGAACGAGATGATTTATCTATGAGCAGATCATAGCATTATACTGTGGTACAAGCTCTGCAGATGTGGGGCATTGTCCTCTAAACATTATTTGAGAATCAGGATTCTTTGTGATTGATTTTAATCATATTTGGTTGTGAAAGGTGAAACGTGATCATTTAAAGGCAGTTGGCCTGTAATGAAATATCCATATAAAATTATACTGTTTGGGAATCTGAAATATAGATAGTATTGTAATAAGCATTACTTTAAAAAATCTTTTCCTGACTGAGTCCAAGCAGGAGTATCAGCCAAGAAGAGCTCACTGCCTTATAAAAATCTGTTAATTTTTTCCCTTTTTTTAATATAAACCAACATTGGCAGAAACCTTGTTTTTGTAACTCATGAGATTTTTACCAGCGGATATACCCAATTTTTGATTCTAATGTGGTGTAACAAACATTCTGCAAATCAAAGCAAACAACCACTGGGAGTTCTCAGGCTTGTTATTATCTTAGCTCTAGCAAATACAAACTCCAGGCTGCACTTTTGGTCGGCTATAAAATGACTACAGATGTGGACTATATTTCATCAGTGTTCTGTTTATCAGCTTGCTCTATTTCTTCAAGAAATCCCCTGGAGAGGGGACTGCAGAGTTTTATCTCCTTTAAAATGGAAGTTCGTGGATTCTCTTATCAGTGGAAGGGAAATTTCTTGCATCAGGGAATGAAGCATGTAGTCTGCAGGGCAAACTCCATCCAGGTCGGGGCCTGGGAAACGAGTATTCACAAAGCACTTCCCAGGCCTCTCTGGCTTGATCTCTGCTGGCTTTTCCTCCTGACATGGCTCAGGGGATCATAGCGGAGGCTGTACCTATCTCAGGGGAGTCTGAATTATCCCTACTTTCATATGGCTTTTACTGTTTCTCCTTCTGCCTTAGCAGCCTTCCCTCAGTCTTACAGGGTAAAGTGCTGCACAATCTGGGTTCCTGCCTCAGGAGCTGGTGCTGCTTTCAGAGACCATTGCCAAGAATGCCAGTCTGGTTGGGGCAGTGAAGCCCTTGTTCATTTGCAGAGCTGCTAATTTTAAGTCGACCTCTTCACTGCTCAGTGCTCAGTCCTAGCTTGCTAAAGGATGCTTGAAGACTCACTTTTAAACACTGATTAGTTTTACATTAAGTCCTTTGGACCACTTATGGTGTTTCATGGTTTCATCTGGGGTCTTCCAATGGTCATAACACGAGATCTTGAGGCCCCCATCCGGTGTCTTCGTTCCACTGGGTGATTCTCCACCCTGCCATGTCGTGTCTTCTAAGGCATTTCACCCAAGGCTTTCCCAGTGTGTACTGCTGCTGCTCACTTATTCTTTGGGCCTGTGACCTCAAGATACTCCTTCCTGGCCCTGCGTGCGTCCCATTGCCTTGGGAGCTGCTGATATTCATGTACATACATGGATAATAAACACTGATAGTGAGGAAGGAAAAAGGAAACTGCAAAGTAGTTTTAAATGGGCATATTTAAATTTTTTTTTTAATTCCTTTTCACTTCTGCTTCAAAACTGTAGCCCAGAGAGCCATCTGCTTTCAAGAACTTGAAATTCATTTTGCATCTTATAGCATGCTGTTTGGCTTAACTAATGATATCAGTCCATTTCTATTATTTCTCCTTTGCTTAAATTACTTTATATCTCTGGTAATATGAATACTCATCTGCTAAGCAATATGCCAGAGATATTCCTATTGATTTTCTCTGTCTTTTTCAAAGAATTTATCATCTGCTGCATATCAATTGCTGCTATCTAAGTTGTTTCAGTGAATGCTTTTATGTGCAGTGAAACAATTCTTTATGGGAAAAAAAAAGAGAGGAGAAAAAAAGAAAAAAGAAAGATATTTGCTTATAGTATTTGCTAGGTACATAGATTTGCAGTGTGTTCCTGCGAGAATTGCCCCAGTCTCGCTGTAAGTAAGGTATAGGTGGCAAGGTGTATGCGGTCACTGGAGACTTCTTTGCCATGTCCTATTACTCTGCTTCTGCTGCCGTGTGTATAACATAGCCTTTGGTGGTGACCTGGCTAGCCTGGTGGTTATACTAGCATATCATAATGGACCATGTAAGATAGTAAGAATATGGAGTTTTAGTGAGAGAATTGACTTTTAATTAGATAAACTACTTTTGTAATATTAAAATGATTTGCCTGGAAGGCAGATTTGCCTCCTAGATTTACAAGAAGGGGTGGTTAGGCCTGAATGACTTGCTCGTGGGTCATGTTCCCACTCAGGCACTAATTCAAAGGCCTTGAGGCACTATGGTGCTCTGCAGAGGAGCAGCGTCTCACTATTAGGAGAGCTGATGAGAAATCCAAAGAGAAGAAATGAAAAAAGCCATAACTAACCATAGCTAAACTGTTTTTATGTTTCCTTCTGCTTTTTTTTATATTATTTTTATTTTTTCTGCTGGACACAGTGAGACATAGATTTGCCCTCAGTAGCTTCATGTCTATGACACAAAAGCAGCTAATAGAAAAACTTATGTAAAAAGAGCAGCCTTTGCTCTGAAAGCATAGCAATCTGAGTGAGCAAATTTGCTTTTTGAACACAGAACTGTTCTTGAGATGGATTTCCTCTTGTCTTTTTTTTTCCCCCCTTTTCATAGTAACCCGGTTTCAATGGGATGTTAGAACTTTAATTTACCATGTGAAACTCCCGTTGCAGTCAAAGGAAGAAGTGAAAGAGATGTCAGCTCGCCTGTTCACCTTGTACATCCCTGCTAAGAGAGGTGTTTCCTAATGCTGTGTTGTGTTACTGCAGCTGAGAATTCAGAAAACATTGGCTACTGTAGCTTCTTCAGTAAGGCTTTTTTAGAGGGTAAGGTGTGGAACTGGATGTGCTCTTATTCTCTTTCCTATTTTTGAAGTTCAGATGTTTCATTTTCTTAAGTTCTCCTTTATGGCCTTGAAACCTTGGAATTTTCCAGGCTTGGAGATTCCTGTGTCCAGCTCCTGAAACTGTAAGTGAAACATTTAATAATTCAAGGGGTGATAAAAGGGGATATGTCTTTAGGTGCTTCACTCTGGTAGAAAAACAAACATCAGATGTTACATGTAATGAACCAAAATGTACATCTGAGTTTTGGGAATTCTATGCATGTACTAAAGCCATTTCACTGGTATCTGTATTATTAATCAGATTAAGCTTATAAACTGTGAAGATGCATCACGCAACATTAGTGAGAGACCTGCAATAATTCTTTTCCTTCACTTTGAGTCTGTCTGCTTGTTTGCTTGGACTTATATACTCCACTTCTTGCTGCAATATTTTCTGTTGGCCAGCTCTTTGATGTCCTTACAGATGCCAGTTTATATGCAAAAGATCATAATTAAGGCATGCAGTGTAGCGTTTTCATTAATGTTTTTCTTCATCTTAGAAAAAATGCCTTGATCTGGTGAAGCATGAGGCAATGCTTAAGGCCACCATCAGGTGGGAAAGCAAATTTCCCTGAGAGATCCAGTCCCATAAGTGTAGAGGAGAGCTAGCTCTGATGAATGGCATGGGAACACAACCACTTGTACAGCAGAGCAAAGCCAAGTCTGATATGGTGAAGATTTTAACTCGGCCCAGGAAAGTTACTTGGAAAGCTATGTTAAAATTCCTATTTAATTTTTTTCCCTAGTATGAAAATATTCCATTTAAACCTTATCAGACTGTTTCAGAGAGCCTGCAACTCTCAACTTTTCCAAACAAACTCTTTTTTTTTTTTT